>PIJE02000897.1:16987-49487 GCA_002895965.2 Coryphaenoides rupestris | reverse complement strand
TTACCCACGTTAACATTTTCCATTTTGTTTGGCCAAAATGTGGCACAGCGGGCGTTATTAGAGCTCGGTAGTTAAGTCGTTATGTTTTGAAGACAATGGCGCCTAGCCTCGTCTGCCCTCGTGTCCCCCTGTCAGAGGCCCTCAGTCTGCGCCCCCTGCCGCTACTGCTGCTGACCACGGGGACGGCCGGCTCAGTGTTGTCGGAAAAGTATGTCCCGGAGAACTAACGTGTAATCTGGTTTGCTGTTGGGGAAACATATCGCTCTGCAATGCGCTCTTATTGTGTTACGGGACCCTGGCTGCTGCTGCTGCTGCTGCTGCTGCCGCCCTGAGGACCGTTCATAGGGAACCACCAGACGGCTCCTTTAAATCCACTTAGGTGCGGGTGAAGTCAGACTCTGCGCGCTTGTCGTCTCCCATTTCCCGTGTCCGTTGGGCCGATTGAATCGGGTTAGCGCGCGCAAGATGGACAAAACAAACATTGTTTCCATCGACCTGCGTCAGAGGTCGACGCGGGTGTTATTGGGTGCTTTGGGCACGGGGAGATTGTCCGTGGGTCAACGGTCTGTCACAGCACGAAGCAGCATATTGGAATATGCACATGATCGATATTCATGATTTCTGTGAATGTGAACCCCTTTTTGGATCTATGGCCATACAGATGAGCTACATTTCACTTATTAGCTTCCTACAAAAGAAGTCTGTCTGTCTGTTTATTTGTGTATTTGTCTGTCTGACTGCATGTCAGCCTGAAAGCCCTTCGTGTCCCAAAGCAAATCTCTGAGACATGTTCCTGGGGGACCGGAGCCTTGGCAGGGTAATTAAAGCTTCTAGCTTCTGGGAGTTAAAGTTGATGATGACCAGACTGTAAGCATATTATTATTATATGCAGATGACATAGTTTTACTCGTCAAACATGGAAAAAGATCTGCCGATTATGCTGAACATTGTCACCTATTGGTGCTGGAAATGGATCTAATGGACTCGTGGCGAATTAAGGCAAAACATTAATAATGCGTTTTAGGGAACAATCATTGGAGAGACGTTCAGGTGTTTTTCATTGTGGTTCGATAGTGCTTTCATTTACCCCACAGTGTAAATATCTTGGCTTGATGCTGGAGGGGCGTATAGGAATCTGTCCGTCGTTGAGTCCGTTAAGCTGGTAGAGCACTGGGCTCTGGGCGGCGTAAATAAAGTGCTAATCTGGGATTCCATACTTCTTCAGAACTCTAGAATCCATGAGCCCGTGTCCTCTGTCTGACTAGGCTTCTGGTGTCTCTCTCTCTTGTGCATCTGGGAAATCTACGACAGTTGATCTCTGCAGGCGGCCAAAATGATCTTACTCCAGCCCCTCCGATCTGCACCAGTGTCGGATTTCCTCAACAGTTGGTGGATTTGATGGTGGGACAGATGGTGTTTGCTGTGTATTGGTGGTGTAACCATCGCCGTCCTGTTCTAGTGAATTTCCCATGTGTGGGATTGCAGAGAGGTAATTTTTGGATGAGCTCTGTAGGATCTAGTGGGTAGACATCCTTCATTTATTTTCCTGAATGGGTTACTTTGTGATATTCAGGAGAGTATGAGGCAAATGTTTATCATGTATGGAGAAAAATGGTCTGTTAATGTGTGGTATAAACTAAAGTTATGAACGTATCATCTTATAAAGAAGATCCACAGTGTAGAACCTGATGTGAAGTATAATTTAGACAAAGATCCCTGTTTACAGAGGTAGGTTCAGGAACAGAGCCCGGCAGGTTGAATGCAACTCCAGAGGAGGCCGGACTGTGTTTGTTGTGTGAGCTATGAGGTTGAAAATGAGGTCTACCAAGAGGTGAGGGATGTTTCTTTTGGTAAGATGTCCTCTATTTATGTGGATTTTATTTTGGCTGGATGATTTTGAAAAACAATTATGGAAGGGAAGCTTGTTTTTTGCAGCAGATTGTATTTGCCACAAGCTTGGGAGAGAAGGCAGAATGTTTTGTTTAAGACCGAGCTGTAACCTGTAGTTTTGCAATGGAATGAAACGCCCGGCCAGCAAGTTCACAACTGCACTTTTGGTGTCTTGTAAACCCCGCGGCAATTGGACACTTTGTGTGGATGACGCACAAAATATTAAATAAAGTTACAAAATAAAATCAAGTCACCGTTTACTTGGCAGAGCTTTTTTTACTTCACCCATCTGGCATCAGCCATAACGTTTTATCCCTTCAAACTCACCCCCACCCAGACCCCCTCATCCTCCACAGTGTAGAGCCACCTTGCTAAACCTGGGAAGATTTCTTGTTTTGAACAGACCTGTAGGGCAGGGGACTCAATATTGGGTATCCGCAAGGTAAAAATGTGGATTATAAACCAAAGTGGCAGACACACACACACACACACACACACACACACACACACACACACACACACACACACACACACACACACACTTTTTTACCACACTGTTCGGTGTTGGCTTGTTATTGCCAAGAAGTCAACCAGTAGAATCTTTGGGACACTGATGATGACGTTGACGAGGACGGCGATTATGACCTCATGTTCACGTACGATCATGTTATGCGTAATACTGGAACCACCGGGAATCTTTTCATGGTTTTTTAAAATGATCGTCACAACAAATGCCCGACTCTAAAAAGTATCCATTAGCAATTGGGCTGGCAGAGAATCGATGATCGTGAAAAATGATCCCAACTGGCAATCCCGCAGCCATTAAGCAAACGCTTTTCATGTCTCGTCTCTCGGGGGGGAGAGAGAGAGAGAGACGGCGGCGCGGTATTAACATAAGAACACAGTCGTCAACCCTCGCGGGGCCGCCGCCGTGCTCGCGGCTAATGCCGTTGTATAATGCAGCCGCCCTGGCGTACGCGGTGGCCGAAGCGCTGATCAATGGCGGTGCTTTGAAGCCCGGGGGGAGAGAGGTGAATCCCGACGTCGTGATGGATGCGTCGAGGCCCGCCAAAAGGACAGCCAAAGGAATAGTTTTTTAGCATCCTGCCTACCCAGATTCCCTAACGCGGCGCTCCGTACTCAAAATGGATGCCGTGAGGCGCCGCGTTCCTGCTGGTTGGGCTCCAGGTGAATATTTAATAGGTAAACACGGCGGTGGTTCAGCAAAGATAAAATGCCCCCGAAACGGGAGGCAGGTGAAGAACTCTTCCTTTTTTTTTCTTTTTTTCCATATCAGTGCTCATTCATCCACCCACCATCCATTTCCAAAACATTTATTGCCGTGATAGAGCAGCTAAAGTAAGATGAGTGGGAATCGTCACTTTTTAAGCCACTAAATTGCCCCGAAAGGGAAAAGTGCGGCGAAAGAAATAAAAAAACACAGCCAAGATCAAAGCATGCGTATGATTGTCCAGGGTTATATTTTTGTGTGCTTCTTCAGGATTTTGCATGCACCTCTCTGATGAGATGATATCTCACTTCCACAGACAATTCCACTCTTTCACGCCCTAAGGAAACCCTATCTTTTTGGTATGTTTATGCTTCTCAGCATTAGAGAAAGGGCTATGGATTGGGTTACAATCGTCACAATATATAGCTGCTGCCCTCAGCCAGTCCTAATTGGGTGTGTTTCTGGTGAAAGCGTATTTCTTCCTACAACATGGTCATTAGTGGCATGAAAAGGCTCATTTTCCTTGAACAAGACATCATGCTGGGAAGTTGTCTCATATGTAAGCCTACTTAAGTTATCTGTTGAGGAAAGTACTTTGGATTTGACAGATATAGCTGTGCATTTATGAGAGGAATATTATACCATTAAATCACTTCCTGTTTCCGAAGACCGGTCTCTCAACCATTGGGGATCATATATAAAACGATGCTTTATAGATGTTAACAGTGGGTTCCAGGAGTGAAATCTAATTACATGTTTGCTTTGGGCCTTGTAAACCATTCTGTATAGTTGCTGGCTGGCATCCATTATTTATCACATCTGGTTCAAAACATAGCCTGGTTTTAAGGGGATTCATTCTTTTGGTTTTAACCGTTAGCCTGGTTTTAGGTGGATTCATTATTTTTGGTTTACACCCTAGCTTGGTTTTAAGGGAAATAATTTGGTTGAAACCATAGCTTGGTTTTAAGTGGATTCATTATGTTTGGTTCAAACCATAGCCTGGGTTTAAGGGGATTCATTTGCAGTTGAAACTTTAATCCCCATCACTGAAGGGAGATCTTAGGCATGCAGTACCAAACATAGGCTATGAGTGGAAAAAAAGGATTACAATGGAAAAAAAACAAAAATAAGTAGTAAAACGTTTTTGTGGGTGGAAGACGGCATGGCCAGGGTTTATTCCTGATGTTCTCTCTCAAGGATGTTTTCTTGGAAAATGAACTACATAGTGAGACAAACAAACTAACTAACTAACAAAATTCCTTCGTCAACTGATCTGATCTACCTTCAGATTAGATTTGTATTCCTCACCTTTTCAAAGTGGAGAAAACACACACAAAGATAGCAAGGGAATAGGATAGCAGTAATGAGAAAAAGAAAGACTTATTCAGAGGTTAGTAATAAGCACTTGCGTCTTGTTGAGCTAATCGTCTCATCTCCCAAATGCACATATTTTCACACATTCAATGGAGACAAACCCCCCCCCCCCCCCGCGTGCACATTGTTCTACCCAGTGAGGTCATTGGATTAAAACTCACTGCGGAGGGAGCCAATGAGTGACCCATTTTCCATGCAGAATAGGTACCAAACCAAGGTGCACCACACACACACAGTGTTGCACACACACACACACACACACACACACACACCACACACACACACACGCGCGGCAGCCAAAAAAGTCCCAAAAGTCCTGCTGAGTGTGAAACATGCCCTCTGGTTTATTAATGAGACATTTCCGAGTGTGGGAATGCCTTTTTGTTTTACTATTGCCTCAGGTGTGTGTGTGTGTGTGTGTGTGTGTGTGTGTGTGTGTGTGTGTGTGGGTTGGTGTGGGATGGTGTTGAATGGTGTTGAAAGGAAGTTTAGTGACACAAAACAAAAAGAAAAGGCTAATGTAAAAAAATCCAGCTAATTGTCAACTTTTCAACTTATTTCAACGTATTTTCCTAAGGACGCTAGCAGTGCTGATTTAGCGAGGTGCTATAGTCCTCTTTAATTGGGACGGCAGAGTGTTTGTTTTGCCGGGAATTTGCGAATCGGAGGAGACGTCAGCCGTCAGTGTTTAGCGTGAGTGTGACTCAGCGGCAGGCGGCGGCCCTCACAGCCCCTCACAGCCCCGCCGCCATCCAGGCTAAACACCCGCTGCGTAATCCAAACCCAACGAAACACACTGTCAGCGTCAAACCACAATAATTATTCATGCCTTTCTTTATTGGTTTGTTTGTGGAAGAAGAACAAGCTGAGAGCGAGATGTATCCCACCCCCACCCCCCCCCATTTTTTCCCGTGGCGAACACTATTCATTTCAAATAACTTTTAAGCCCCTTCCTGTGGCCGGATCCACGGGTTGAGGAACCGCCGTCAAACAAGCGATAGAATAACATTGCTCAAACTAATCCGCTCACCGTCAGCCGTCAACTTTTCTTTTTACAGAGAAAGTGGGTGGTGATTGTCAGACTGGTGTACTCGCTTTGCCAAAGCGTGCGCCCACCCCGATCAACAACGGTCACACCGACCGGGTCCTTAAGCCCCCCCACATGTTCACGGCTTTCCACTGTCGTCTTCGGTTTCACGCCTCTGTGTCACCATTTTAAAAACGCTTTCCAAGGCACGTGCTAAATTGATACCTGCAGGTTGAAGTAATGAGGCAGGGGTTTTTAAAATTTCCTTTTCTGTCTTTTTTTCGCCCGTAACCGTGCCCGTGACAGGAACCATTGAAGGTTTGTGACACCTCTCTTTGAGCTGTGGTGCGAATGGTGGTGTGTGTGTGTGTGTGTGGTGTGTGTGGGGTGTGGGCGAGTGGGAGAGATAATAATTACCTTCCCGCCCGCCTCTCTCCACACACTCGCTTCTCGCCTACCGACCGAAGGCGAGCTCCGTTGTAGCCGCGCGGCAAACACATGAAGGACGGCATTGCTTGACGCGGATTAATTACACGTCTCCTCATCTTTTAGCGTCGCCGCGCGCGTCACGCCAACGTGTCATGCTTGTCGCTGATGTTCCACAGCCACATGCACACACACACACACACACACACACACACACACACACACACACACACACACACACACACACACACACAATGAAATTCACCCCATCCCCATTGAGTCTGTAACCCCGAGTGTCCTCAACCTCCCCCCACCCCCCTTCCCCCAACATCTGCTCTGCTTCTCTTATCTTATCTTCTCAGCTACATCCCCCTCACCTCCCTCCCCCACTTTCCCTCCCTCCCTCCCTTCACCACTCCATCGCTCTTGAAGCCCTCTCAGCTTTGCAGAAGTGATTGCGGCCTACTCTCTGACTCCCAGAACGCACCGTCACCTCCTCCTCCTCCTCCTCCTCCTCCTCCTCTCTCCCTCCTTTCTCTCTCCTTTCTCTGCCTCTCTCTCTCACCCTCTCTCTCTCTCTCTCTCTCCCTCTCCTCTCTATGTCCTCTCTCTCCCTCTCCACTCAACAATGCTCCTCCGACCCGTGGGCAGGAATGGATTGGCGCTGCCGGGGACTTCTCCTCCTCCTCCTCCTCCTCCTCCTCCTATCTACAATTTCCGAGCATACATTTGCAGTTGATAAGAGAAGCAGTCAGAAAAATGGAGGGAGAGAGAGAGAGACGGACAGATAGAGAGAGAGAGATTGAAGATGTTGTCGTGCATCACCTGCAGAGTCCGGGTTTGGTCCCGGAGACGTTTTCCCGGTTAGTGGAAGTGTGATTGCACCTCTGCTGCCTCTAAAAATGCCCTGCAGAGTCGGTCCAAAGAAGAAAAACACTGTGAAAAACAGGTCTCTGTCCGAGTCTGTGCTCTATCACACTGCATAGTGGACGACATGTAGCATGTGCGAGGCTATGCCCCAAATCATACGTCCACATAGTATGCAACCCACTGTATACTAAAATTACCCGGACGCTTTACTATTACAGGCGGAACTCATAGTGGGCAAAATACGGGACACTACAGTCGCCTGGATAACCCACAATGCACGGCGACAGGAGGGACTTATAAACCCATCCCACCCTAAATCAGCAACCCCTCATGAGCAAGGCAACTCAAATTGTAATTTAAAGCATGTTGATAATACATACATGTTTTTTTATTATTAATATCACAATATCGCAAATTCATATACATAAACATATGGAACCGTTTGGGGTGGAAACAACTTAGTGGGTTTTCATTGTGACGTAGTCATTTACATTTACATTTACATTTAGTGCATTTGACAGACGCTTTTATCCAAAGCGACTTACAAAGAGTACATTTGTTGAAGGAGACAATATATATCAATATATCAATATATAGCAATATATCACTGTGGTAATCAATGCCGGCCGTCCGCTTGAAATCCACACTGACACCGTAGTCTGTACAAAAACATGCATACTTTTGGCTTTCATACTCATGGTACGCCAGAAAACAGTACACACTGTGGTGCGTAGTACCAAGTATGCAGTTTGGGACACAGCTAAGCTTCTTCTTAAACCTCTGTTTCCTGTTCCTCCCGAGGCCAACGCAACGGCGATCGGCGAAGGCTGGAGGCCAAGTCTGTTCTTTTTCCACTTTGATTTCAAGCAGCAGTTTTGTGTTTGTTTAAAATGAATTATAAGAGAAGTTAGAGATGAGTATGTGTTCAACCTTCACATTTTGGGTGTTATTGCTAATTAATTTTCCACTTGAACCAAATGTATAGTCGCTGAAATCTAATCTCAGGGCACGGTTCATATGGAGATTTTGTTTTGCAAACACAGCGATTATGAATGCCATGGCCGTGCGTGGAACGTTTACGATAGCTATTCACTTTAGTGACATGAGAAATAAGGAAGATCTTTATTAATCCACAAATAGTGGTCACACAACACACAGCGGGAAGTGGCGGCCGCCAAACACACACATACGCAGGGAGGGTGGCCCGTGGAAATTGTTAAATGTCTTCTGCATTTAACCCATCCTGCTGCCCCTCCAGGAGCAGTGGGCAGCCATCTCGACAGCGCCCGGGGACCAACAGCTCCAGGTTTTACATCCACATCTTGGTCAGGGATGTGGACAGGAGAGGCGATCTTCACATGTTTTTAATTGGAGTTCTTTTACTCCGTAAGGAGACCCCTCGGAGCACGGGGAGAACATGCAAACTCCACACAGGAAGGCCGGGAGATCACCCACCTGGGAGATCACCCACCTGGGCACCCCACAGTTAATAGCGCCCCAGGCGGGAATCGATCCCAGGACCTTCTTGCTGTGAGGCAGCAGTGCAAGCACCGTGCCACCGTGCCCCCGTATGAGCCAACATTTGATTAAATTGTCCTGGAAATTATCCACAATTTCCCCAAAGAGTATTATATTCGGACTAAGAAAAAAAAAGGGAATTTCCTACCCTGCTTAGAAGAAAGATTCAGGATATCACATTCCTCTAAATTATGAAAATATGAATAATTTTGTATTGTAAATGATGCAGAGCTGTAATTCGCGCCGTCCATAGAAAAGCAAGATGCTGTGCAGGGGATAACAAAAGTGGACAACAAAAGCCTTTCTAAGAAAACAACCAGGGAGGGAGGATGTGGGTGAGAGCTTTGAGCTGGAGTCAGGCCTGCTGTGGGCAGCTATATTGTTAAGGGAGACCCTCATTAGGACCTGACTGAACCCCATCTGTAAAACAGGAAAAACATAATGAAGTCGTTCGGCAAAAATGA
Source organism: Coryphaenoides rupestris (assembly GCA_002895965.2). NCBI lineage: Eukaryota > Metazoa > Chordata > Actinopteri > Gadiformes > Macrouridae > Coryphaenoides > Coryphaenoides rupestris. Next base: position 40,687 of record PIJE02000897.1, on the reverse strand, counting down.
TGCTGCAGCCCAAATATAATGAATAGAAAAGCCCATAATAAGCCTCTAGATAAACACCTGCTGATGGAACTGCCACACCCCCTGACTCGAGCTAATGGGCCGTTCCATGTCCACACATCACGCAGGAGTGGGAGTGGGAGGACTATATATATATATATATATATATACAGTATATAGCCTATGTGTATGTATATATATATATATGCATACACATAGGCTATATGTTGATTGTATATAGATTGATATATGCACAGTTCTTGTCACTAGGGTTGGGCAATATGGCCCTTAATTAATATCACAATATTTCAGGGGTTTTCTGCAATAACGATATTGTTGACGATATGACAAAAAAACAGGCAAATATTTTTCTGCTCCTTTCAAGAACATATAATTGCATCAAAATAAGTGTTTTTATTATTTTAAATGTCAGCATAAACGTTCACAGTTTGCCTTCAAATATTCAGTAAAAACAAAACAAAACTGTAGTTTAGTTTGTTAAGAGCAACAGTAAACAGTAGCAGTGCACAGTATTAATGTGAATGATACCATACGGTTCTCCATATCGGTGTCCATCTCTAAACACTTAGAGATGAGTCTTACAGGGACAAAGAGACGAGGCAGGAGGAACTCACTGCTGTCCCCATCTCTCCTTTTGACTGTGTTTACACAGAGGGAATGTCTGAGAGGAATGGATTTTCTATATTCCTCATCCCGGTCTCTAAGGAAGGGCACATAGCTTTATTTTAGTTTTTTTCCTTTAAAGAAAAAAATAATAGAATTTTCTCCCCCTAAAAACGAGCTCTCTGGCTCTGTGGACAGCACTGCTTCACTGATGGCTCCACACTTTCATCTGAGCCTCGGAGACTCTCTCTCTCTCTCTCTCTCGCTCTCTCGCTCTCTCTCTCTCTCGCTCGCTCGCTCTCTCCCTCCCTTTCCCCTCGCTCTCTCTCCCTCTCTCTCTCTCTCTCGCTCTTTTTGTCTCTTTTCTCACTCTCTTCAGCTCTCCACTTGTTTGCCACGTTCCGTTAATTTTTTACTCCCGGTCCCTGGGCCAGCTCGCCCTCATGCCTTGTATTGTGTGTGTGTGTGTGTGTGGGAGAGGTTGTGCGTACCATGTGTTTAAGTTTAATTTTGTTATTTTTTTACCTTTATTGAACCAGACAGAGCCTCATTGTCATCAAAAAAATCTCTTTTACACGAGCGTCCTTGCCAAGCACAATGAACGGGCCGGATACAGATAGGGTGCCATGACATACATATCACAATTCACACCAAAATAAAAGAAACACTGCATCATTAAATATCAACTATTCATCAAGTATATATATGTCACCAGCCATCCCCAGCAGGGATCAGGCAGGGGCCGAATGAATTGTGGGTTACTTCACGTCTTGCTGTCAGTTCTCACCGTAAAAACACCAAGAAATGTCAATGTGAAGTTGACATTTCCTCTAAGCCATATATATATATCCTCCCTCTCTTGCTCCCTCCCTCTCTCTCTCTCTCTCTCTCTCTCTCTCTCTCTCGCTTGCACGTACAAGCCACGGACAGTGTGGGGGGGGCACTTTAAGCCGGTACGGACGGGGAACTATCGCCATCCAATCAGCAAGCTGCATACTCTATATCTTTAGACGACGCGATCACGGCAGCTATTAGTGTGTTTTTTCCTCTGCGGGGCGGCGGGGGGGGGGGGGGGTGGGGTGGTGGGGGGTTGATTGGTGCTGTGGAGTATAATGGACATAAAGCACTTATAATGTATGCAAGTCTCATGTTCCCTGCGTGCGATGTGTGATGTGCCTCCCTGTAGTAAGTCTCTCCTTCCCCGCCCGCCCAGCGCAGGTGACTCTCTGTCTGTGTTGATGGAGGCGTGGTGACGCGACAGGCCCAGTGGATTGGAGAGGCCATGGTGTCTAGTTAGCAGAAGAGCTGGAAGAGAGCCCACCGCTCCTCATCCTTCCTCCCTCACTCCCTCCCCACCTCCCTCACACACACACACACACACACACACACACACACACACACACACACACACACACACCACCCACACACACACACTACACCCCACTTCCCCACCTAAAAGCGCTTGACAAGTCTGCACAAGTGGGTTGAGAGGAGTGACGGCGATAAACCCTCTGGTATTTTTCAGGCTCCCTCGCCCCTGTCCTATGCGATGAGAGAGAGAGAGAGAGAAGAGAGAGAGAGAGAGAGAGAGAGAGAGAGAGAGAGAGAGAGAGAGAGAGAGAGAGAGAGAGAGAGAGAGAGAGAGAAGAGAGAGAGAGAGAGAGAGAGAGAGAGAGAGAGAGAGAGAGAGAGAGAGAGAGAGAGAGAGAGAGAGAGAAGAGAGAGAGAGAGAGGCTGTTTGCTTGTTTACTGACAGCATCGTGACTCGTGATTGTATGACTCACACAACTGCCAACAACATCTTTGCTGGAAGTGTGTCTATTTTTAATAGGATGGATAGAAAATAATGTGTCTCCTGGTGTGCCACAATTGATCTGTTTTGAATCCAGGGATATAGAGTATAGTATACGATTAAGCTGGTTGTCATGTTGTGTGGAGTGTGTGTGTGTGTTTGGTGGCTGGTTTAAGCAGCCTCCCTCAGCTGCAGACTCTAATCAGCCTGACTGGGGCTAGGTGAGGCTGCTTAAACCAGCCACCAAACACACGCACATCATTTTCGGAGATCTTTCAGAGACTAGTTTCTTAACTATTCGCAACCCAAAATATTTGTATCTTTTACCTCCCTCCCTACATATGAGTCTGTCCCCTGGTTTTTACATACATACTGCATTCATATATAATATTGGATCATCATTGCGAATGTCGTCGATGCCTATTCCACCCCAATCACAGAAAAACGGGGGAAAATGAGCAGATAAGGCGGAACAGCTCAGCGGACATATATATATGCGTGTGGATCGCGCGGCGCGTGGGCTGATAGCGCCGCGCCGGAGCGTCGTATTGACTTTGACGGCGTGGGGACAAGACGAAAGATAGCGCTGTCAAATCCCTGTCACTTCCCTCAGCCACCTCTCTCTCTCTCTCTCCCAAGACCCCCCCCCCCATCCCCATCCCCACCCCACGCAGACAAAATGCTACAAGAACACCAGGTGGGATAATGCCTCCGAGACTGACGCATATCGAGGGAAAGAGTTTTTCCCCTTTATACGTTTTTCTCCTGTGCGATGCGGCTTACCTTTAAGTCTAAAAATGGTGGTGTTCCTTAACGCACAGAAAAAAAACAGCAACACAGCGGGAAACTTTATGAATGTTAAACTTTCAATAACCCCCTTTTCAAGAAACATCAACACGACACATTCTTTAAAGTAATTTGTTTTCAAAACCAGTCAAAGACAATGGATTTTCTCTGACTGCATTGCTTGCATGGTGGTCCCAATACGTCTCAGGTTGTGTCTGCCCGGAGACTTCTAGAATGGACCAACGTGGTTTCTTTATTTCTGTCCACTGTTGTCATGACCCGGCCTGACCCCCTTCTTCTTCTTCTTCTTCTGCCTTCCAGTACCCGGACCAGGGGGAAATCCTGCTGTCCTCCGATGACCTGCGATTGGTGCTGAGAGTGGAGTGGAATCAGTGAGTACTTCAAAGGAAAAGATTAGCCATTACGAGCAGTTTCAAAATTGCCATGTGACTTAGTGACATCACAAGTGACATCATAGATATATATATATATGATGTATGACGACTAGATCAGTCTAACAGCCTTACCCAGTGTACTGTACCAACTGGTAGGCCTATCTATCCATCATACATCTGGTTGAAAACCGCCAGACTGCAAGACTGAATGGACCTTTCCACACTATCAGTCACGTGGAGAATAATAACCAATAAGATTGCCTGATTTCTTAAGACCACGCCTCTTGCAATAGAGCCGCCATGATGTCCCACAAACAAAGCTTGTCCCACATCCATGCAGTCTGCAGGACTTGTTTTTAATACATGGATAGAGCTTATGTATTTTACATTTGGACAACTACATATGGCCTCATAGAGACATTATTATTAAAAACATGCCTGAAAACTTTAGAAAATAATGTCCTTCTACTTGAGTCATTATTGATGGTACTGAATGTAAGACCCAGGTGCCATCTGCACTGGCTTTACAGAGTCAGCTTTATAGTGACTATAAGTCAAGCACAACCCTCAAAGCATTGACTGGATGTGATCCAAGTGGTTCTGTCATTTTTGTGTCCGAGTTATTTACAGGTTCTGTATCTGATAAGGCAATTACTGAACGCAGTGGTTTTTATGATTTACTTAAAACACTGAAAGTTCACAAGTGCAACAATCAAATGGTTGATAGCGACTCCACACATCAATTTACAGCAGCGCCGACACAAAAGCTCCAAAGCTCCTAATTAGTTAAAATTCAAAGGTTTATTTGTCACCTATTTCAGTGTACAGGTACATTGAGCAGTGAAATGTTTTTTTCGCGAGGACCAGATTGTTACCGCGCCATCGTGTGATTAGCATAGCTAGGTGATTAGCCCATTGTAGCTAGTAGTTAGCAGATGTTATTTTCATTGTAAACACATCACTAACGTACTCACCCTGCTTTACATGTGCAGTAGGACTCCACGATTTCGTCCTGACGAATTTCAATGTGGAGTTTGTGAGGCGTTTGTGTCTTCCGCATAGATCGCCAACACTTAGCATCAAGTTTTATGTTGTCGTCTGCTCCGTCCGAAATCTGAATGTCATGGATATATCCTTGTGTCAAATAGTTCAGCCTTTCTGTAGAACTCTCTTAGATAAAGTAGCGGCATTTGGCAAATAACATACAACGATATTGTCAGGAATCCTTGAGAGAGAATCATCAGCAGGGGGTCGTTGTTCAGTGGACATTACTAACATGCTGCAGAGCTGTGGGAAAGCTTGTGGGACATAGCAACAGTAACTAGGGGGGGCGGGACTTGCCGTTTGAATAGGAAAGGTCAATTTGACACAATTGACACAAAACAGGCCATTCTAACTGTGTTTGTTGCACCGCATTTGTCAAAGTAACCTAATTTGTTAGAATGCTGACAAAAGTCACAAGGAGAAAGTACAGGAAAATATTTGAATGAATTGGCACAGACACAACAGCACACAACAGCACACAATATTTCTCAATACAATTATCCTAAACTTAGCTGAAATGAAGAAATACACTGGAATGAGGGAGGGAAGTTGACCTATTGGACGTTAGCTAAAAGATAAAGGTAAAAGGACAGAAGGTCAATCTAGGAGTTAAGGAGTGTATCCTCATCACCATGAACAATATTAATATAATTTTTTTTTAATTGTATTAGAATATTTGCTTACTATTCTGCATGTCCATTATTCCCATTGAAGCATCTGTGGAAGGAGCGATCCCCTCTCTGCGTTCCTTCTCAAGGTTTCTTCCTTGTTAATTAAGGTTGAGTATTTTCTTGCCCTTTAGGGGGCTAAGACTAGGGGGAGCCATCAATATATAAAGCCCTTAGAGACTGGAACTGTGATTAATGGCTGTACAAATCAAATTTACTTGACGTGACTTGAATAGGTTCTTGACATTTGGTCATGAATTTAAACATCTGCCTGTCTTCTCTCTGAGTATATTTATGTTCGAAGTGGACTTGAGGGGTTTGTCGCATAGCGGATAGGAGCATCAATCGTGGAAACTCTTTTTCAAGCAATATTGATTATGATTGTTGGTTGTCTTTTATTTGACTTTCATCTGAATGTCGCTATTGTACTGTATGACTCAAAACGTCTTTTGGCTCACACGGCACTTCTCAGCATGCTACATCTTTACCAAGTAAGATAAGTACATGACACTGTAGGCCAAGTAAAGTGGTTTACGGTGTTTTAGCGCTCAATCTGGATCTTCTAGTCGTCATCATGCCCGCGCAACAGAAGTCGTACCATTTGTCTTCATGGAAAACAGCGTCACATGGCAACTCCTACGTTGCAGCAGCACTCGCCAAGTCCCCCGCCGAGGCAAAGCATTGTGGGTAAACCAACAGACTTAACTGGCCGGTGACATCTGAGACACACTTTCACACTTTTTTCTCCAAGCAAGATAACAGAGGTATTTGATAAAAGGACACCATTGTAAGATGGGAATGCACTGAAGAAGAGAATAAATGATTTACTTCAAAGTAGGGATGCACCGATACCACTTTTTTTCAGACCGAGTACAAGTACAAGTACTTACATTTGGGTACTTGCCGATACCGAATCCCGATACGAGTACTTAATAAAACCATTTGTCTGGGGGGGGGGGGGGGTGCTCCGTTAATTTGCGGTGCTGATGGGGGGGGTGCTCCGTCAATTTGACTTTCTTGACAGCTGCCTCCACGGTGAATCAGATTAAAGATGGAGCAGATTGTTACAGAGTTAGGCGCCAAAGTTCCCACCTGTTTTTGAGTCAAAGGTATTCCTCTCAAGCTCTTGAATCGATATGTTCTATACAGAAACACAAATGGCACTGCTCTCGTCTCTTTAGTTTTGCACTCTGCAGAGCAGCCGTCTACTCGTCCTACTCATGTTCGGTTAGCGTCCTCCTGGCGGAACCAGAGAGCGTGATTCAACCGTCCTGCTTTGTTTTTTTATACTCAGCCCGAGGCTGCTGGGACGGTGTCATCCCCATGGAAACACCGCCACGGGAAAAAAACATTGGAATTCCAAACCCTCCAATCGTTCAAGGCCTGAGCTTTAACCGGTTCTGCTGGACGGGAGAGACTGGGACGGGGTAATTGATGCTCCTCGGGGCAAAATAGAGAGGTTAAGGCTAATCGGAATTAGCAGGCGGCTCCACAGGGGGCGGCTGGTTCAAGGGCCGACAGAGGTTACCCTCCACCCCCCCCCGATAACATCAAGACATGTTTAGCTCCGTCTCTGTGAACCTCCCATCTCGCTCTCTCGCTCTTGCACTCTCTCGCTCTCTCAATCTCTCTCTCTCTATCTTTTGATCTCTTGCTTTCTCTCTCTCTCTCTCCCTCTCTCTCTCTCTCTCTCTCTCTCTCTCTCTCTCTCGCTCTCTCCCCTACTTCCACATTAGCCAGTAGACGTGCAGGGACTCACAAGGTGGAGCGCTTAGCATGCTCGCAAGCCACTGAAGGTGTCAGAGAGGACGTGTCTCTCCACCGCCTCCGCCCGGCTCTCCTCTCTGACATGCAGATTGTGTGTTCTGTTGACACGGCGAGCCCAGTGGCCGCCGTGTTTGCAGAGGGTCCTCCAGCCCCCCTTCCCTTGCTTGATTTGGTAGAACACGCAGTGGCGGAAAATACTGTACTTCTACTGTATTTCTATTTTGTGCTACTTTATACTTCTACTCCACTACATCTCAGAGGCAAATATTGAAATTTTTACTCCATTACATTTATCTGAGAGCTTCACTTACTACAGTAGTTACTCAACAGATTAAAATGAACCATGCAAAATATAATCAATAAAGAAATGATGATATTATCATATCCTCATCCGCAGGGGAAATTCACAAGCTACCCAGCAGTATGTGAAGTAATATATACACAATAAATACATTACAATTTGCTTCTCATTTACCAGCTGCAAAAGCAAAGCGATGAACGCATTAATGCATCAATAATATCATATGTACTATTTTGAAATGGCTCCTTCTGCATAATGAGTACTTTTACTTTTGGTATTAAGTATATGATGCTAATACTTTTGTACTTTTACTCAAGTAACATGTTCAATGCAGGACTTTTACTTGTAAGAGTATTTCTACCTTTAGGCCTGCTTAAGTACAAGAGTCCACTGAGTCTAGTTCTTCCACCACCGCTCCTCAGGTTGGAATCGGGGTGGGGGGGGGTGAAGTATCCTCCCTCCTAGACAAGAGTTTACTAAATCCGACGGCCAAGAAGGGATGTTCCTTGCAGAGCATCAGGATTTGGAGGCGGCCTTGTCCTGCAGAACGGTCCAGGGAGCAGACATGTTCCAGACGTGTTCACTAAGTTGAACACGCTTTGGCTTTTTGTATGTTTGCGAGCCAAGGGGAGCTGAGCAAGGCAAAGCATCAGCATAGGGTCCTGGTTGCCTGGAAACAGACCAAGTGGGTTTCCGCGAGGGAAAATAAATAGAGGAATGGCGAGGCAGCGCCGACCACGCTCGAGGTTTGGATTGAGGGTGAGAGTGGGGGTGTCGGGTGGGAGAGCCATGTGCGGAAGGCACTAACTTCTTCTAACGCAATAGGCGAATAGAAGACGGGAAGAAGAAGAAGAAAATGGTTTATTAAGCAGTGATTGGACCAAAGGGAATGTTTGGCATCGCGTGTTGCCAGGGAGTTGTCTGAGCGTTTGGTGGCTCTGTTTGTGTTCACCGTGGGAGTGAATGTTTTTGTCTCCATGATATATAGGTCAAAGTGTGTGTTGAGGTTCTGGGCAAGGCGCGTGAGTGTAGGGCTGTGCATCGAAACCGCTTCCCCCACGGGCAGGGGAGGACGGACACACACACACACACACACACACACACACACACACACACACACACACACACACACACACACACACACACATACACATACACATACAACCTTGTTAGCTACTAACTTGCTAGCTTTTCAATTTGTGCCCTTTTCCCTTTTCCAATGATCTCTCTCTCTGTCTCTCACTCCTTTGAATGTGAAATGTGAGCGTAACCCAAACAGCAAGGGGTTTCTTTCCGGGTTGGGGTCGGGTGGGGTTGGGGGGTGTGGGTGGGGGCGGTTGAGGAAACACTGGTCTAGTGTTGGGGTGGGGGGGGGGGTTGGTTTTCTTTTCTGATTAATAGACCTGCTGGAGCCTCCAAGAGGAGAAGTAGGCCAGTAGGGGGGGAGAGAGATGGAGTGCATGGTGCTTGAGACAGAGAGAGGGAGGGAGATAGAGAGAGATGGAGAGAGGAGGAGAGGGAGGGGGGGGAGAGAGAGAGAGGGAGAGAGAGAGAGAGAGAGAGGCGTATGGAATGAGAATGAGTTGTGGGAGGTGGGAGGTGGGCGGGGCGGCGGCGGTGACGGTGGAGCAGAGAGGCCGATTCTGAGAACAGATATAGAGGAACCGGTGTCTGATGAAAAGAAAGAAGGGGGTCGCGGCGGCGGTAGTGGTGGTGATGGTGGTGGTGGTAATGATGGTGGTGGTGATGGTGGTGGTGGTGGTGGTGGTGATGGTAGTGGTGGTGATGGTGGTGGTGGTGGTGATGGCGGTGGTGGTGGTGGTGGTGGTGGTAGCGGCGGTGGTGGTGGTAGTGGTGGTGGTGATGCGGTGGTGGTGGTGGTGGTGGCGGTGTCGGTGGTGGCGGTGGCGGCGGTGGTGGCGGTGATGGTGGTGGTGGTGGTGGTGGTGGTGATGGTGGTGGTGGTGGTGGTGATGGTGGTTGTGGGGCACCGCAGGAATGCCAGCTGACGCAAGGCTGGGCAAATGTACCCCCCTCCTTGGGCTGTGTGTTGGTGATCCGCTTCAGACAAGGGGGCGAGACGGGACCGGAGCCACTAACTCCACCAACTCATTCATTCCTGCCGGATGAGTCATTCAGGGGCCCCGGACGTTGTGGGTCTGCTCCCTGCGTTAGCCATTAGGTCTAAAGCGGAGAAGAAGAGAGAGCCGTCGCTGACGTCGACGGGAGATGTGAAACTTAAGACTCGATTAGCTCCTCCCCCCTCCCCTCCCTCCCCTCCCCCTCCCCTCTCCCCCCAGACGGTGCACAGACCTTAGTGCACCCTGCTGGCTGGTTTAATTAGCCCCTAAAAAAACCATGGATTTTCTTTTGTTGTGAAGTTTGTACAAGGAACGTACAAAGTAGAGCAGCAGAGATGCTTCATTATGTATGATTATATTATAATATATAACCGAATATATTGTACACATACATAATGTGGAGTTGCCTGTCAATCACAGGCTCCTCCCCTGATTGGTCTTCACCTTGCCACCTTGACCAATCAGGGAAAAGGAACGCTGATATGCCAGAAATTAGCCGGGAAATTGGCTCATACAGAGGCAGGCGCGCAGCCAACCAGAACTGATATTCTTTCAGGGAATTTCACTCACTAATAGCTGATGGATGGTTCTGGCATTTCTAACAAATAGAATAGAAAACTCTATAAGAATGAGCCATATTTTCAAAAGACTTTGTTCTTGGGCTTGTTGTTGTTTGACGCTGTGTGTGTGTGTGTGTGTGTGTGTGCGTACACACTCGACACACACAGCAGACTATGAGTTCAGATACATTCATTAAGACGCAGGGATGAGCAATGATGATTCATCTTGCTGTTCACGGTAGGCTGCGGACATCGGGGGAATCGAACCCAGTACTTTTTCTCTCCCGTTCATTCCGATTGAGATGCCTCATGTGAGTCCCAGAGGCCGGCAACCCTGCTGCTAGGCTGCGCGGGCTGGGAGAGCGCTGGAGGGCTAGCAGATTATCAGGGCTTGATTGCGTCACGCGTAAACACTCAATTAACGCCAGCGAGCGCTTTGATCCCGCCATGAGAACCTCAGACTCTCGCTGGCGATGCTAAGACCTCTCGCTGGAAGTCCCGGCCGTCATTCCGACAAGCTTTTAATTAGCCGGCCAAAGTCTCGGAGTCCGATGGTTTTTCTTTTCCTAATGAAAAAAGTTCAGTTCAGTTGGAATATTTTAAATCACTAGCCTGGCACTAGCTCGTTATATCGGCCGACTGAATATCCATCGACTAACGGGGTGTTCTATCCCCCCCCCCCCCCCCCACCCCGCACTTGGCTGCAATTCCGTGGCACCGCTTCTATAATTGTTGATTAAAATCAATGACGATCTTTGTCTCGTTAATCTGCCCATGATCCTGCGGCTGGCTCCAAGTCAAGGCTAGAGTAGTGCCTAGTGAGGCTGGTGTCAGGACCAACCTCCAAGCAAGTTCCTTGTTGACGCAGCCTGAAGGACAAAGCCTTGCAAACAAGGACCCCGGGCCCTCTGGAGCCACGGGGGAAATGGACCCAGCACTGCTGTGACTAACAATATCATTTCTGGAAGTGACAGTATCGTCAAAATACTGACAGCGACAGTGGAACAGTAAAGTTAATGACCAAATTACACTGTGAATTTTTTTACTTTTGTAACATCCATACACAGGTTCAGAAACAGTTACAGCGGCATGGGGCATTTCAGCCGGCATTTTGGCCCTAAACAAAATTACAATTGCCCTTTAAATAGGGATGAAATAAAGCTTGTTTATTTTACTCTTTATAATAGAGTTAACTTGTGTATTTTACTCTGTAAAATAACATGTGTATTTTTGAATTTTAAATAAAGATGTAACTTCTGTATTTTCCATATTCCAAATTCCTAATTTTGTCATGGAACTTTGGAAAAAAAAATAAAGCATTTGATAAAATTGTCACGGAATTGATACCTGTCCTAAGTCTTTACTGTTTGGTTTTAAACTGTTGGTGTCTCTGAAGGGCACTACAAGGTCCATCTGTCTGAAGTTTGACCTCGTAAGCACGATGATTAAGACAAAGTGCAGGGACCTTATTCAAGTCTCTTGTGTCATGTGACACGGTTGCAGTGGAAAGCAACCAATCATGGCTACAGTCCACCGTTTTGAATCCATTCCACAAGCGGTCCCGGGTGGATGTCTTCCGTCCAACCCCGGGGCCCTTGCACCTGCGCCGCCGCCGCCGCCGCCGCCGCCGAGCCAATCAGAGGAGGCGCCTCGTTAGCATTATTATTGGAATCAGCTGTGACAGAAAACATACCAGCTCTAGGGTTCCCTGAAGCGCAGCAGGAAGAGTACAACAAATCAACTGTTACAAATCCTTTCTCCCGACATCGTCTTGTAAACACATTAGCGAAACAGCGAAACCTTGTTAGTCAAACAATAAAACAAATAAACATGCTGTTGGGTCAAATCAACGCAATGAAATCCGACCACTTGCTTCCCGACTGCTTGAGGTCACCAGGCTGCTGACCGCCTGTTACAGGCAGGGGGGGGGTTAACTTCACAGTGTGGTCACAAGCAGAGAACACGTATTTGTTCTGCGTTCGACAAACACAGCAAGCAAGCGAGCACACACAAACACACACACGCGGGCATTTGTGTGTGTGTTTGCTTGTGGTTTGTTGGTTTTTTTCTTGTCAGCTGTGATGCAGGCAGCCCGACTTGTTTGTTCAAAAGTCGTGGCAAATAGAGAAATGTGTGTACGGTTATAAAGACTTGAAAAATACAAAAACAACCCTTTGGCAGTGTAGACCCATAGAGAATCACTATCCTGGCCCATCTGCTGATAATACACAAGTAGTCATCCAATCATATCAGCCAAGGGTAATATCAGAGAATATGGGAATACTTATTGAATATTATGTATTATATACTGATATATTATATACTGATTGAATATTATAAGTTGCTTCCCGTGCACATGGAGTCATGCCCCCTTACTGTAGGTAAGATTTGACAGTTGTAAAGACAGAGAGCAGAAAATAATTGGAAACTACGCAACCATCCAACAATAACCCTCCCTCCCTCCATTGTTGATTGAGAAGTGTTGCATTCGCGTACCTGTGATGGACAGGCAAGATGGCTTCCCCGAGCCAATCAGGGAAGAGATTGGTCAGAAATGAGGCGGGAGCGGCCTTAAACCTAAACGGTGTCATACAGCTGTCAATAGAGATGGAGGATCTCACAGAGCATTTCACTCACTAATGTCTGACGGAGGCTTTGGCACAAATGACAAGAATGGCTCTTAAATCCATATTGCTGGTTGTGTGAATGGACAAGGGAGCAGGGAGTAATCATAGTCAAATCAAGTCAGTCAATTTTGTTTGTACAGCCCTTAATCACAGTAACGGTCTCAAAGGGCTGTACAGGCCTTGATATAATAACGAAGCCCCCTATCCCTGGCCCCCCCGAAGGGCAGGATAAAAACTCCATAATTAACGAGGAGGAAGCCTTGAGGAGGAACGCAGAGTGACGGGAGGTGAGGAGTGCAATAGGTGTCATAAGAATAGTAAGTCATAGCAACTCTAATGTCAGTACAGCCGTTCTTGACCTCGTCCATCTTCACTGGTGATGCAACAGGATCGATCCCCGGCTCCTCCTAGCACAGCGTCGAGGTGTCCCTGAGCGAGACACCTTCACCTGTCCTGCTCACGGCCAGCCGGCTGTTGCCTCGCGTGGTTGGCACCGCCGTCGGTGTATGAATGTGTGAATGTGAGGGCGATATTGTGAAGAGCTTTGGATGAAGGAGCTGTATAAATGCAATCCGTTTACCGTTTACCTCACAGAAAAGCCTTGTGTGTGTGTGTGTGTGTGTGTGTGTGTGTTTTGAGATTAGTGCCGCCTCAGTGATACCTTTTCCCAGAGTATCGTTTGTGTGTGTGTTTGTTTGTTTGTTTGTTTGAATAGAATAGAATAGAATAGAATAGAATAGAACTTTATTGATCCCGAAGGAAATTCTTGTGCCAGGTTACATAGCGATACAGTACAATAAAACAATATGGAATAATAAACAGAATAATAAAAATAAACTAACGGATTTACAAATTTACAGTTAAAATATACAAATATGTAGGCAAGATAAGGTATTCAGACGGCGAAAACAATTTGGCATGTGAATATGTGAAATATGAATATAAGTGAAATATTATTGGACATGATGATGAGAGGAGATGAGAGGTAGTGTTATAGATAATATTTATTGTTAGTGTATATCTTGGAGCGCCCGCTGTCTCTCTTGCACAGCAAAGTGTCCGTTCCTCTGCGACCTCACAACACAAACTGTTGCTCTTCAATTCATGAATGACTTTTTAGGTCTGGTTCTTAGAAATACCTTGAAGCAAATATATGTAGGAAGAGCTTTTCCTTTATTTGAATCATCATCATGTAGAGATATACATGGATTAGATCTCTGACTATGTTTACAGTACATGCCATACCATGCATACCATCAGATCTATATATTAGATTAGATTATAATACTATATAGATAAAACACACATACTATACAGATTATAATAATACACACATGTATAGATATAATACTATATAGATAATACACACATTTAGAATATAATACTACATTCACAGATGTGTATTTAATAGAAATAGAAATTATAGCTACTATACTGTACATATAACACCATAATATACATTATAGCTACTATAGTAACTATTGTGCATCTAATACCCTAATATACATTATATGTACTATACTGTACATATCATACTATAATATACATTATAGATACTAAACTGTACATATTACCCATCATTTACATGCATAGATGCTATACTGTACATATAGTAGTATAATATAGATGTAGATGCTAAACATGGTCAGAGGTGCTAACCCTGACCCTAACCCTTAGCCGTTGTCATATAGTATATTCTGAACGCTAGCGGCTGTGTTGAGCGTTGGAGTAGCTCTGTGTAGAAGTCAATGGCACCCAGGTGGACAACAACACATCTCACTGTGTTTGTGTCTCCAAAGCTAAGCTTCTCTCCTGTCTGCTATTGGCCCAAATAATCCCATTGATTGTGTTTAGAGGGAGGGTTGACCCAATCACAGGACACAGGGCAGTCTTCACTCTCTCTCTCTCTCTCTCTCTCTCTCTCTCTCTCTCTCTCTCTCTCTCTCTCTCTCTCTCTCTCTGTGTTTGTGTGAATGATGCAACAAGTAACCAGCTTGGCTTGTCTTGGATTCCACCCGCCCACTGCGTCTCCTTCCACACTCCTGCCGCCTAATATGTCTGCCGTCGTATATTCCAACATTCTAAATGTCTCATTCGGTGTCAGCAATTATATGGGGAAAAAATGTAAATGAATACATTGATTTGGCATCGGCTTACAACTCAAAGCATGTGCAATCCACGCCGGCACAACAACATTATAAGAGAGCATTCTTTTTTATTGTAACATACATTTAACAGAAAATTAATTCCTGCACAGGTTTGATTTTCAAGACCCGCTCCCACCATCCGCACATATAATCCGAGCCGACGGCAAAACATCCGCAGCCCGACTCGAACCCGCATGTCCTATAATAACCGTGACCAGTGAAAAACGTCTCATAATGATCACCTTACACTGGTCAGCCACGCATTTGGCTCTGAACCTGGAAAAAAAACTGCGAAGTTATTTTGAGGGTCATCTTTTGTGAAGTACTTCCACACACTTGATGCACAAGTCCGTGTTTGCTGCAATACCTGCTCTCTTTTCTGCAGCACATGAAATCACGTGGCCAACGACTCGTCGACTTCTCTTGGCAGGAGTCAACTTGTGGTCGTTACGATTAGTACCAGTTGGTACAGTCCACTAGGTGGGCTAGTAGACCATCTGATCTCGTCATCATACGTCTGGGTGGACACTCCGACTTGTGATGTCACATCGTCGCAATGACACCATTTTAGCCACATGACAATTTTGAAATGGCTTGTCATGGCTAATCACACTCACACACACACACCTGGTGGTAAAAAGACACTACGGATCTCTGGCGTCTGTGTGTGACAAGGGTAAAGAAAAATGGTAGTGTGTGTGTGTGTGTGTGTGCAAGTGTGTGTGTGTGTGTGTGGGTTGCGTATTTATAAGTATGACTTTCACCGGCCTGAAGGAATTCAGCGAGTTGAATGACCACAGATGGTCACACTTAAACTCTGGCAAAATGCATGAGAAAATGCAAGAAAGTGTGTTTGTGTATGTGGGGGGAGGGGGGTTGTGTGTGTGGGTGTGGGCGTGTTTCCTTATTGGGTCACTAGGTCAGTGGGAGGACACACACACACACACACACACACACACACACACACACACACACTCACACACTGTAGACATGCAGTATATTGGATGGCTCCTGGCAGCAGGTCCAGAGACATAACCAGCAGCTGCTTCTGGTCTGTCCAGCTCCCACTATCCCTCCTCCACTTCCTCCACCTCTACCTCCACCTCCTCCACCTCCTCCTCCTCCACCTCCACCTCCTCCACCTCCTCCTCTACCCATGAATGGAGGTTTTTGTTTCAACAACAGAGGGAAGATTCAGTGATAAGTGGAGTCTGCCCAGGCCTCTTGTAATACCATGTGTTGTATTGCGTGTGTGTGTGCGTCGTCATGTAAACAAGACATGCAAACAAGACATGTAAGTACTTCTGCATCACAGGATGGCCATGTGACCCCCACGCCAAACGTCCACTTCCATGCCACCCATACCAACACGGCGTGTTGGTATGCATGCAAAATGCACACAAAACAAACAGCTGCGTCATCATCTCCTCTCCCTCCCTGTGGCGGCATATTTATCATATTTGTGAAGAGTCGCTAAAATGCAAAAGGTGCAGGAATAAATGAGACAGAGGCGGGATTAGAGATCCGTATCGCGGAGTGCGGTGCGCGGCGTGGCTCACCGGCAATGTTTTGCGGCGGCGTCTCTACCTCCACCTCGTTCATCATCCACCTGTCTGCGCAGGTGGAGCCCTCCGCCGCCCCCGCTCCCTCCCTTCCCTCCCTCCCTTCCCTCCCTCCCCCCCCGGCAAGCAGCAAGTCACCCGAGCGTCAAGAAGCCCTCCGGTTGAAGAGATGCTGTCACTAATGGATGGAAAGACGCTTAAAGAGCAAACTGTCGCGCCGGTGCCAAGGTCAAGACGACGGGGCCGTGAGATGTTTGTGGTATTAAAAAAAAGGACAAAAATCTGAATATGGCGATATGATTCACTATTAGTGTGAAGGATCATTTCACTGGGAAAGCTATCGTGGTGTGACATTTGTTGGGGTCTGTACCAAACAAATGTGTTTTCTTACATCTGGAGAAAAAAATGTGTCAACATATGTGCCTGCCAGGGTATCTCTGGAGCAGGACAGCAGTTCATTTATAATGATGTACACTGGTGGTGCATTTAGATACATTCTACCCTTATCAAAAAATTGCAGCTCCTGCGATTTGGATATCGCACGAAGCCATATTTTGGTTAATTGTTCAGCCTGAGTCGAGGCAAAACTAATCGAAAGGCAATGAAGAAGACATGCGTCACTATTTCATTTCACTTTTTTGCATTAAGCAGAGCTCATTTAGAGCTTCCATGTGAATGTGTTCTGTTGCCGTCTCTCTACCAGTATCCAGTTGAGAAGCAACAACCTACGGAGTGACACCTGACCCCCTACTGACCCCTTAATGTCAGTAGGCAGTAGCTCAGGACGTAAGAGTGGTTGTCTGGCAACAGGAAGGTTGCTGGTTCGATCCCCGGGCTCCGCCTAGCTAAGTGTCGAGGTGTCCCTGAGCAAGACACCACCTAACCCCAACTGCTCCTGACGTGTTGGTTGTTACCTTGCATGGTTGGCACCGCCGTCGGTGTATGAATGGGTGAATGGATAAAAGCGCTGTATAAATGCAATCCATTTACCATTTATATATATTTTTTATATTTATATGTAGATTGTTCATGTTGGCTACAACATATGGAGGTGGGTGCATCGCTGTGCATGGGGACACGAGGCTATGGGCACCACCATACCGTAGTGTACTGTACTGGGAGGACTGGGGATGCTCCCTACGACTCACTGCCCTGGCGGTTAACCGGACGCCCTGGGAACCACAAGTCGACCACATGCCCAGAAGCCTCTCCAAACTGAGCACATGACAATCTAAGAGGCCAAACATGGTCAGGAAACTATATTGTGTCTATTATAAGAGACATTTTAAATGCTTCATATCATATTTTTAACCACAAAATGCTATTTTATATTAGGGTAGAAAATATTCTGCAATGTGTATCATTGCAATTTCCTGCAGGGTAATTTGTTCCGCATCACACCAGTTAATATAAATCCTCGTCTGTCAAGACGTGATTACAAACGCGGCTGTTTAGATTCATTTTATCGATCAGCTTCCTGATTACCGTTGCGCAAACTCAGTAAAGGAAGTTAAGACCTCAGTAAATATAACAGGGAGATTGTGGTTTTCTTTCCTTTCTTGTGAAACGGACTGAAATGGTTTAAATGTCAACGCTGCGTCTCCCGGGCGACCGGAGAGCAGGGTGATGTGAGTGCCAGGGGCCCAGTGTGTGCACAACCTCGCACACAGCTTGGGCCCTTCAGCGGGGGCCCAGCTCCATCATACGTCCTGTATCCTGTATGTGTATGTGACCAATAAACCTCTTGAATCTTGTTTATTAATTATAGCATAGCTCGTGCTACAATGCCACATAAAGTGGCTTTAGTTTGGGGCTCTTCCAAGGACACAGGCAGGTTGTGGTTAAAGTCTGGTTTATTCTAAAGTTGTATGTAATATGAAATTGAGGAGATGGTAAATGCTATCTAGCATGCTAGCGCTCTCCAGTGTGTGTGCTGGTGGCTGACTTAACCTGTGGTGCACTGATTGCCCAATGCACCACTAAGGCTAATTAGGCCGGCCAGCCACCAACCACACACACCACACATTCCCACATTAATATTCTGTAGGCCTCTGTTAATTAACAAAAGGTATTTAATGAAAAGACCAACTAGTCGTGAGTTACTGACTGCGGTGAAGCGCGCTGTGGAGAATTGGATGAAATGAAATTGCCTGATTAGATCGGCCTAAATTATTTGGTGTGTTCAGAAACGACACATTGTTTAATGTTAGTTCATTATATGAGGAAAAGAATAGTGTAAGTCATTGTTTGGATGACTTTGCGTGATTCATATCTCGGCAGAAAGGCTTTTCTCTGAAAAAAAAAATAAAAATATATACATTTAAAAAAAAAGAACGTTGAACTGACTATTGCTGTAGTATTTCTGGTGCAAATTCAGCAACGACTAGTCGACTAATCATGAGCGTCTCGATGGAGAACACCATTAGACTGTAGCAGGCTTCCATTCGGAGCTATTTAGCATGTTGTGACGGCCGCCTAAGTCACTGAATAATAGACATTTATGTAACGGTGTGTATAGGACCCAATTGCAGCACAACACAGGAGGCGTGTGTTAATGACGTTTAATATTGTTCCTTTGCACGGTACAGGGGAACACAACGCAACAGGGTAATATAGTCCAAAGGCAGGGGATATATGGGGACACTTGGGGAAGAACAGGGGACGTCGGAATGAGAAGGTGAGTGCGGCAGGGTGGGAAAACTCACACACATCATATGGGGGCAGCGGTACCGGCAGGGGAGAGTCGGAAGACGTCGTCGTTGCGGTAGCGGGTCCAGTACCGCGGTACCGTGACGGAGGTACCGTGACGGAGCAGGCAGACGGAAGGTCGGGGACGGGTGACTGGATGATCAGGAGGCCGGGGAAGCGATGCTGCAGACAGGGAACGCCAAACAGCCACAGGGACGGCTGAGGCGATCTCCGGGGATTCGACGAGGCGGGCAGGTCGGGGACAGGCAGGGTCAGTAACGGGTAATCAAACGGAGAAATGCTGGAGAGCCTTGCATGAGAAAAAGGGAAAGATACAATCTGGCAGTGTGTGTGTGGAAAGGAGGAGCTTAACTCGGAGGGTGATTGTCAGAGAGAGCAGGTGGAGGTGATGTGGCTGAAGAGTTGACTGAATGAATGATTGACGTGAAAGTGAAAACTTACTGAGGGGAGTGCGGATCATGACAAGTTACTTTTCGGGCATTTAGCAGGCACTTCTGTCCCAAGCGACTTAAAAAAATATATATCACTGACAGCACTGTAAGATTTGAATAGAACAAGTTCCAAGTGCTCATGATTGCTAGGGCTCAATAGAAGAAGTTACCAGCATTCATAATTGCTTTGTTAATAGCTTTGTGGAATAGTTGACCCAATCAGCGGGTGGTTTCAACTTAGACAAATCATACTGCTGCCTGTCAACTCATCTTCCCTCAGCCCCCCCCCACCCCCCCCATTATATCCAGGGGTCTGAGAGAGGGAACACGAGGGAACAGAGCTCAGCAAATGGTTTCCTCCTCACAGCTGTAATCTTGGGCTCCAACGCGCGCCAACGAATACACACTGAATACTTAGCTGCCGCCGGGAATTAATCACGCATGTGAACGGAGATGAAGAGAAACACACGTGATCACGTTCAATTCTCCACACACAGACAGACTCTCACACACACACACACACACACACACAAACAGCCTCACAAGGACACACACACACCCAAACACATACAGATGCACACACATAGAGATACACATACGCGCTACATAGATACGCGCACGCACGCACACATACACACACACACACACACACACACCACACAGGTGGGTAGGTGTGCACAATCAGGCCCACAAGGACACACACACACACACAACACACACCACACACACACCAACACACACACCACAGGTGGGTAGGTGTGCACAATCAGGCCCACAAGGACACACACGCACACGCACACACACCCAAACACTAAACACAGCACCAAACACAGATGCACACACATAGATACACACACACACACACACATACAGGCGTGCACAGACAGGCTCACAAGGACACACAAACACATGCAAGCAGACACACACCCACCCACACACACACATACCACCGCATACCCATACACACACAAAGCAGGTGCACAAGGTCGTCCGTGTATTCAGGGGAGTGTCGTAACATTAAAAGCAAACAATAAGATCTTAATTAGATTTGAGGATAGCGTGCCGACGTTTCCTGCAGTCGGAGCCGTGGTGGATTCACTTTGAAGCTAAAAGTCTCCCGGTGCTCCGAAACACATCGCCATTAACCCGGCGCCGGCCCTGTTAGATCACGCTCCTATTGATTGGCTTAGCGGGCGTCGTTTCAATCCTTTATATTTATTTTCGCTGGGCAATTACTTTATTACTCACAAACTGCTTATCAAAGAGGAAGAAACTGCACATAATCGAGTCCATAAACGTTCAATAATGTGATCGTTCCATGCCTGACTTCAGTTAGGACTTACCGAGTGCATTTTTATTTTTGTGTATTTGTTGGTGATTGTCTCGCTGTGCCTGGCTTCTTGTAAAGGACCCCCCCCCCCCCCCCCCCAATCAGGCTTGTTTTGAGTCAGACTTCCTTAACTTCCATAACTTCCATAACTTTAACATTTGTAACATGCAGCGGTGTCGGCAACGCCGTCGTGTTTATTTCCTTAACGGCTAAAAAGAAGCAGTCAACAACAATCGCAGCCATTTTTAGGGTTTGTTTATTTCATGCGCGTTTATTTCTTATTTTGGGGTGGGGGGGGGTGTTCTCATTAAGTCGTACCCAAGGACACGTCGAAGAAGTGTCGGGCGTGTGAACAACGCGCCACGCAGCCACAGAAATACATTTTGGGGATGATTTGGTTGCTCTTGTTGTTGTTGTTGTTGTTGTTGTTGTTGTGGTTGTGCGTCAGTGTGGTGAGCTCTGCCAGATGAACCCCATGTGACCCCTGATCTCCTGAGCTGAGGGGGGGGAAGAGAACTGGATTCAAGGTCTTCTTTCTTTATGTGGCTGCATCTGTATGGAGCATCACGATGGCAAGCTGGATGACTCTGTCTCTCCATCTCTCTCTCTGTGTCTCTATTGTCTCTCTCTTTCTCTATCTCTCCATCTCTCTCTATCTCTCATCTCTCTCTTTCTCTCTCTCCATCTCTCTCTCCCTCTATCACTCTCTCGCTCTCCCTCTAGCTGTCTCTTTTTCTCCCTCTCTCTCTCTGTCTCTCTCATGTCTGGTCTTCACAGATCACATCGGTGATTGGCTGTTACTGTAATGCAGGCTGTGCAGTAAACAGTAAAATCTCCATCTCTGTTTTATTGTCAATGACAATATACAGTGTGTATATATATATATATGTATATATATATATATATATATATATATATATACTCACTTTGAAATAAGCGTTTCATTGTTGCACGGGGAAGAATATATTCTGTTATTTTTAATAGACCAAGTAACTGTGACTCTCTCTCTCTCTTTCCCTTTGTTTGTCTAGACAGCCTGTAGTTACAGCTTTGACATTTGTCCTCACAAAGCAATACAAGCGCGCACAAAAGCAACTTAGCAAGCAGCAGAAAAAGCCTTTGTTCTTAAATATGGTCGCCGCGTCTCATTCGTTTTACATAATGACTCGTCGATAGCAAATTACTTCAATAGGCTACTGTTGTATGCCTTTAGAAACCATTAATTTATACAAAATATAAAACATATACAAATATAAATATAAAAAAACGAGAAAAATGTGTAGAAGTGGAAAATATTAGAAGACCGGTTGGTTTGGTTGGTTTTCTAAAGTGAATGAAAGAGAGTTGTAGAACAAAAACATAGTATGTATTGTTTTAATTGTGAAAAAGATGGAAAGATTTGGTAGATTACATTAAAAGTGATCTTATGTGTATTCTGACATTTGCATCAGGTTTGATCAGCACAGAAAAGTGAGTTATATTTAGTTGACATTTACATTTAGGGCATTTGGCAGACACTTTGCAGACAGCGAAGTCGAAGCACAACGGCAATATATCGCTGACTGTACAGTAGGATTTGAATAGAAGTTCTTTATCCAGATATTCACATCAAATTAAGACACTGTCATGTTAATCTTAAATCAAATGAAAATCCAATCAAATCTACTTCATTTATATAGCACTTTTTATACAACATGCAGCCCATTGTGGTGCTTCACAAAGCAAGATTAAAACAATGCAAAAAACAGGAATAGACAACAATGAATAGAAGTTTGCAGGGCTAAAAGTTGAATATTAACGGAGCGTGCGGAGACGAAGTGTTAACCACTGTTTAACAATCCTTCTGGTTTGTACCTCCTGGTTTTACGCCTGAGAACTTGTCGGCCATCAACGCAAAGCGTAGGGTTCAGTTGAGGACAGATAAGGTTGCTAGGACACCAGAATAAACAAAACGTGACTCATAGTCATGGAGGTCCTTGTGACACACTGGGCTTTCTGTGGGAATGACCTTTAATTGCCGCAGGGGTCATCTTCTGCCACGTTGTATCTCACTCCTTCCATTTGATCACTCTTAACACAGACTGCTTCCATATCCTGTCTCTCTCTCTCTCTGTCTCTCTCTCTGTCTGTCTCTCTCTCTCTCTCTCTCTCTCTCTGTCTCTCTCTGTCTCTCTGTCAAGACAAGTGAAGTCAATTTTATTTGTACAGCCCTTAATCACAGTTACAGTCTCCAAGGGCTTTACAGGCCGTATATATTTATTATGACGCCCCCTAGCCTTAGTCCCTCGCAAAGGGCAGGATAAAACTCCCTTGATTAACAAAGGAGAAGCCTTGAGAAGGAACGCAGGGTTGGGGGGGGATCCCTCCTTCCAGGGGTGGTGGTGGTGGTGGTGGTGGTGGTGGTGGTGGTGAAGAGGGCAATAGGTGTCGTCATAATGGACATGCAGAATAGTAAGCAACATTTCAAGTGCACATATGACAATGGAATATTAATATTGTCCATGGTGATGAGATGAGGTCTCTCTCCCTCTCTCTCTCTCTCTCTCTCTCTCTCTCTATCTGTCACTATTTCACATATGATTCACTGGGCAGCGAGCACATTTAACTGGCCATGCTGAAAGCCCTTTTTAGATTTAGCTTTTGTGAAGAATAAGTCCCAGCAGCAAAAAGCGACGGCTGTTCACCGTTTTGTAGCTTTCTGTGCCGGTTGGGATGTGACCCCAGCTCTGCAGCGGAGGAAGAGAGCGAGAGAGAAGTGTGTGTGGCGGTGGTGGTGAGTGGGCGGGCGGGCGAGTGTGTGTGTGTGTGTGTGTGTGTGTGTGTGTGTGTGTGTGAGAGTGTGTGTGTGTGTGTGTGTGTGTGTGTTTATATTTTTGTCT
>PIJE02000897.1:9487-11987 GCA_002895965.2 Coryphaenoides rupestris | reverse complement strand
TGTGTGATGTGACAACGTCTTGAACGTCTTGAATCTTGAATCGCTCCGCGCTCCAGCAGGCTGCAGTTCCTTTACCGGCCAAAGGGGGTCAGTAATAGGAAAGAATGAATGATTCTTACATGTCATACCTTTAGGGCAACACGTCCTCCTGTTATAATATATATAATATACATATTGTCTCTCTCCCCAGGGAGCTGCTGGCGCCCGACTTCAGCGAGACCCGCTACACGGAGGAGGGCCACGCCGTGACGGTCGACACCAACCACACGGTGAGTCTCGGTCCCCTCGGCCCTTAAGGCCCTGACATACTAAAGACAAAATCTAATTTCCATGGATGACAAAGTGGCCGATTTCAAACCAAAACAAACCGTGCCATTGTGCATCTATCGGCGAGTATCACCGCTGCCTGCAATTGGTCAACAATACCAACAAAAAACAAAGGACTGTTATTGCATATCACTCTGTTTATCTGGAGATGAACCAGCCGGTTCAAAGCTAGTCTTTCTGAGCTGGTGAGGGCTTGTGCACATTTGTACGACCAGAGACTCCAAGAACACGGACTCGGTAGGGAACTCCAGGCATCGTTAAATGAACAAAACAAAAAAGGCATCGCAGGGACTGTATTGTACCACCGTCCAAAATCAGCTGATTCAGCCGTATGGTATCAGGGCATCGGATACCGGGCAGGAATCCTTTCTTTTTAAACACGTTAGCGTCAGACCACGGGTGGGAATGGAAACCCACAGGGTCCCTGCGTGGCCTGATGGTTAGCGAGCTCGCAGCGTTATCGACAAGGAGTGCGGTCTGCACAGATAAGACTACAGTGCTGTAGGGAAGCTTGGGTTTCTTCGGGGGGGTCTTGTTAGAGGACAGAAAGATAATTGGTTGCCGCTGATGGCCGCTCCAACATTCTAAGCGGTGTGGGAAGTTGTATTGCCGACGGCCATTATTCCCCCGACGCTCCTCTCCCTTGTTCTACTCTCCTGCCTTTGCTGTCCTCTGTCTCTCTCTCTCTCTCTCTCTCTCTCTCTCTCTCTCTCTCTCTCTCTCTCTCTCTCTCTCTCTCTCTCTCTCTCTCTCTCTCTCCTCTCTCTCTCTCCTCTCTCTCTCTCTCTCTCTCTCTCTCTTATGTTTTGTGTGTGTGTGTGTGTGTGTGTGTGTGTGTGTGTGTGTGTGTGTGTGTGTGTGTGTGTGTGTGTGTGTGTGTGTGTGTGTGTTATCCCCCATTATCCCCCCGACGCTCCTCTCCCTTGTTCTGCTCTCCTGCCTTTGCTGTCCTCTGTCTCTCTCTCTCTCTCTCTCTCTCTCTCTCTCTCTCTCTCTCTCTCTCTCTCTCTCTCTCTCTCTCTCTCTCTCTCTCTCTCTCCCCCCTCTCCCCCTACTCCTTTCTCCTCTCTCTCCCTCTCTATGTAACTATGTCTCTCTTTTTGGTTTTTTTGGTGTGTGTGCGTGCATGCGTGTCTTTGTATTGATGAGTGGCGGTGGTGTCTTCAATACACATGATCATCTTCTGCCCTTCGTGCTGTGAAGGGAGGAGGAGGGGGTCTCTCTTCATAATGTAAAGTAAGGGAACCATTTTCCTAGCTGTCAGTGGCATTGGTTTCAAATAATTAATACACACCGCCCTCTCCCACCTGGATAAGGGAAACACATACGTGAGGATGCTATTCATAGATTACAGCTCAGCATTCAATACTATTTTACCCACTAAGCTTGTCCTCAAGCGCAGGAGCCCCTCTTTGCAACTGGATCCTGGACTTCCTGAAGACCCCAGGTGGTTAGAATGGGCAGTCTCACCTCCTCTGTACTGACCCTGAGCACGGGAGCCCCTCAGGGCTGCATACTCATTCCACTCCTGTAAGCCCTGTACATGCATGACTGTGTCGCCACACATGGCTCCAACACCATCCTTAAGTTTGCGGACACCACCATCCTGGGTCTCATCATCACCAATGATGAGACCGCCTACAGAGACGAGGTCAGGGACTTGGCAACATGGTGCCAGGGCAACAACCTCTCCCTCAACATCTGCAAGACTAAGGAGATGATCAAATAGAATTGGAGAAAGTCTCCCGCTTCAAGTTCCTCGGTGTGTTCATCAAAGATGAGCTCACCTGGTTCAGGCAAACAGACTCAGCTGTAAAAACTGCCCAAAAGTGCCTTTACTTTTTAAGGAGACTCAAGAAGTTTGGCATGTCTGCAAAAACGTAACTTTTACAGGTGCACAATCAAGAGCATCCTCTCAGGCTGCATTATTGCCTGTTTCAACAGCTGCTCCACTGCCGATTCCAAGGCCCTCCAGAGGGTGGTCTGATGTACATGTGACAATAAAACACTTTGACTTGACTTTGAAACACAGACTTACGCAGGCGTATTACACAAAATAAATACCACACACACACACACACACACACACACACACACACACACACACACACACACCGACCGGACCGCCATGATCACCGCGCGCGCGAAGGTCACCGCCAAGTGCCTGACCCTG
>PIJE02000896.1:197412-210649 GCA_002895965.2 Coryphaenoides rupestris | reverse complement strand
TGGATCATAGCATATTGATTGACTGGAAATTTGGGTAGGATTATCTGGCATTATCTGGCACAGCACTGCACTGCTCTGGCACAGCACTGCACTGGTTCAAGTCCTACCTAACAGACAGATACTATTGGTAACTACATATCTGAGCCAACAAAAATTACATGTCGGGTTCCCCAAGG
Organism: Coryphaenoides rupestris; assembly: GCA_002895965.2. Lineage (NCBI taxonomy): Eukaryota > Metazoa > Chordata > Actinopteri > Gadiformes > Macrouridae > Coryphaenoides > Coryphaenoides rupestris. The sequence goes on along the minus strand of PIJE02000896.1, from coordinate 210,473 downwards.
ATCAATTATTGGACCGATTCTGTTCAACCTCTATCTGCTCCCAATTCTGAAAAACAACAATCTAGCCTACCACAACTATGCAGATGATACTTAACTGTACATTTCTTTATCAACAGGTCACTATGGTCCCATTGATTCACTCTTCAAGTGCATTGAGCAAATCAATGCCTGGATGTGGCACAATTTCCTCCATCTATACAGACAAGACAAAACAGTAATTATTTTTGGTGCCAAAGACGAAAGACTTAAAGTGAATGCTCATATCTCTCACAATGCAGACAAAAGACCAAGTCCGAAATCTTGGTGTAATGTTGGACTCTGACCTAAAATTGAATAGCCACATAAAGACCATTATAAAATGTGTCCACTATTACCTGTTTTCATCGGTATCTCTAAAAAAAAACAGTTAGACAGCTCCAACTCATCCAGAATGATGCTGCTAGAGTTTTAACTAAGACTAAGAAAGCAGACCACATTACTCCAGTGCTAAGATCACTGCACTGGCTTCCTGTTTGCCAGAGAATTCAAAATATTCTAACTAATAGTGTACAAGGCACTAAATGGCCAAAATACATCTCTGATCTGCTTGTGTGTTATGAGCCCACTAGAGCTCTCAGGTCATCTGCTCACTGTTCCCAGGATTCGAACCAAGCATGGTGAAGCATCTTGTAGAATCTCATAGGTTATTATTGTTTTGCCTATTCATCATCATTGTAGAAGTGAAGGGCCCAGCCTTGACGGCTCCCGCCTTCCCCTCACCTCGTACCTCATCCTCATTTCATTCAAAGAATCCACCGGACCACGACGTCAGTTAAAAGTGTTTAACTTGTCAAAATGCAAAATACAAAACAAAACCTTTTCCACAACATGAGGTTATAGAGAGAAAGAGAGAGAGCGAGGTTCAAAAAAACCTGTGTGGCTCCACGCTTGTTAACCCTGACGTGTCTGTCACAGATTTAGTTAAACCGCAATAAAAGTTTCCTCTTACGCTTCAAAATAAAAGTAATTAAATGTGCGCATACACCAAAAACAATGAAAGTGAACTTCAAAATAAAATTCACTATATTCAAAAATACCACAATTGACTATTATATTATTTCACTTATGAAAATCAAAACATTATCATAAAATATTAACTTAAATAAAGCAAATAGGCATTTAGGCTCCTACATTACCGGCCCCTAATTGTTATCAATCTCTTTGAAACAATTACTCGACAAACTTACATTAAATTAAAGGAGCCTACATGGTATGATACATGTTATGCTAAACACAAACATCAAAAGAAATCTTCTTGTTCTTCACCCCATGGCATGAGGACTTGAGAACAGGCCTTTAGAACAGGTCCATTACCCTGGTCATGCGCGAACTCTTGGATGCAAACATAAGCTTCTGTTATCGGGCGAACAAAGCTCATTGGTCTTGGTCTTGACTTTAAACCTGACCGAACGGGAAGCCTTTCTTGTGGCGGGAAAAGTCTCCAGGACCCTCCCTAGAGGCCGATGAATTTCTGGGCAGATGTGTCGTCCAGCAATCAGCACCACATCACACCGGCACGGCAGAGTTTTCTTCCAGGCAGTGGACCATCGGTTGGCGGTTCTTGAAGCTGTGTTCAGGTTACTCCTTGACACCAGCGTTTCCAGAAGACGTCCGAAAGGTACTGGACCTGTCTGCCATCTGCGGTTAGCATATTGATCGTCCTTGTTGAATACTCCTGGGAGGTAACTCGGGCTTGACCTTGAGTAACAACAGGTGATGGTGTTAAGGCCTCTAAATCGTTGAGGTCTGAAGATGGCTTTGTGATGGGCCTGCTGTTTATGACAGCCTCAGCTCACACAGCAACGTATGGAGGCCTTTCTTTCATCCAAAAGTTGTCCTCACCGGTAAACGTTCCTATGGAATCTTCTCACTGAACGGAAGTTAACGCTCCCAACTGTCCTCCATGGTGGCGAACCTAGCTGGAGGATTGACAGTGCCACTGAACACCTTTGCATTGGCATTTCGTTGCGATTTTGCTGGTTATCCATCTTTAATGGATTTTTCCTCAACTCACTGTCAAGCCGACCCCGAAAGTTGGTTCCGGTATCCGAGTACATCTCTCTTTTCTGATTCCCTCTTCTGGCAACTGAACCCCTTATTGCGTGAGGCTGCATACCAGTGTCAAGAGAAGTTGCAATTCTAGATGCACAGCTCGGTATGGCGAGACAGGTAAAGGATGGACCAACCGTACCTCTTTACTTGCAACCCTACCTCTTTTCGACCAAGGAACGGGCCGAAATAGTCAACGCCAACTCGGCCAATACCGGAATGGAGGGATCAGGCAGAACTCTGCATATTGGTAGATCTGCCATGAGTTGCTTGCCAGCTGTTCCATGTAACTTCTTACAGACGACGCACTTGGACAGGAAAGTTCTGATGGCTCCGTTAGCTCCGGGTAATCCAGAACCGTTGACGTAGTTGAGCCAACATGTGGTTCCTTCCGGCGTGAGCTGTAATGTCATGAATGTGTCTCAACACAAGCCTTGTGATGCCATGAATGCTTTGGCAGGATGGCTGGCTGCTTAGATGATCTGGCATCGCCGCTCGGCTCAACCTTCCATCCAAACCCTCATGACTCCTTCTTGAAGACTGGATTCAACTTTATAAAGTGAGCTACCTTGCTTTCACTCTCTGTATGTTCCCTTTCAGCATCGTCAAGTCGTCTATCAAATCTTCTGTTCTGCCCCAGTACTTAACCAATTTCTGTTTCTGCTTCTGTCAAATGCGTCACATGTAAGGTTTGTTCCTTTGAAAGCCTCTTGAACCTGATCCACTCTGCTTTTCTCCACCTAATGGGTTAGGTTTCCTTTCCTCCTTGCTTTCAGCTCTTTAAGCAACCCTTTCAGCCTTCAGAAGCCAGGCAAACAGCACGTTTGAGCTTTATCAGCCACAATAACCTCATAAGACGCTATTGCCCAATGATCCCTCTGTATGTATCTTGTGCTGGTGCACCTCTACTTGCTTCCCTACCGTTTTGGAGTTGGGGGGTTATTGCATTCGAGAGTAGTTGGGTCTTGCACCTGAATGACGTGTGCTCGAGCTACTCTTTTGACCTCTGAGTCGTCGACATCCACCATTCCAGGATCTGGATTTATGGCCACTGATCTTCTGTATGGAGCAAGAAATCTGGTCCTGAAAGCCAGCATCCCAACTTCAAAAATGCTTCAACAGTCTGTCCTCTTGAGACATGGTCAGCGGGATTCAGTGTGGTATTGACGTATCTCCACTGTGAAGTCTGTGAGTGCTCCAGGATTGCTGAGATTCTATTAGCGACGAAGGTCTTGAATCTTGTTCGCTCGCTGTTCAAGTATTTTAGCACAGCCGTGCTATCTGTCCAAAAGATTGATTCATGATTCGCACCAATAATCCCCTCGATCCCCTGGGGCAATACCAATGGATGCACCAAGCGTTGTAGTCGCGAGAGAGGCGTCCGATGGATAGTCGCACACCTACCCTCGCACACGAGTGTTCATCAAAGAGAGCTTCGCGAGCTGCACACACACGTCCATTTTTCAAGGCCAGCGTAGCCACGAACTAACACAGCATCACCTAAGACGCTAGTTGGGCACCCAAATGATCTTTGATCGAGCCTCATGTCTATTTGTCAATTCCTCTTGTGTGCTGGAAAGTCTTATCTCATACTTGCTTACGTTCGCCCTAGCTCTGGTCCTTGGCTTGCTAGGAAGTTTGGGGGAAGTGGTGTTGCTTAAGAAGCCTTGAAAGCCAAAATAGGAGAAAATGCAGCCACGCACCACAATAACCTCATAAAGACGCTATTGCCCAATGATTCCCTCTGTATGTATCTTGTGCTGGTGCACCTCTACTTGCTTCCCTACCGTTTTGGAGTTGGGGGGTTATTGCATTCGAGAGTAGTTCACAATTCATTTTCACAATAGGCGCTTGTGTGTTTCTAAGCGGTTAAACAGTAAAAGGTGATGGGTCTTCACAACTTTCATGGAAACGTTTATCCGACCTTACCAATGCTTGTGTGGGCATGAGTACATCATAAGACAGTGGGGCAACATCGGTTTAGGCATCAAACACCAAGCGTTTAGTCGCGAGAGGCATGGATGTCCAAACTGCACTTATCTCGCGCTCAAACGCATTTTGCAGCCACGCACACAATAACCTCATAAGACGCTATTGCCCAATGATCCCTCTGTATGTATCTTGTGCTGGTGCACCTCTACTTGCTTCCCTACCGTTTTGGAGTTGGGGGGTTATTGCATTCGAGAGTAGTTCACAATTCATTTTCACAATAGGCGCTTGTGTGTTTCTAAGCGGTTAAACAGTAAAAGGTGATGGGTCTTCACAACTTTCATGGAAACGTTTATCCGACCTTACCAATGCTTGTGTGGGCATGAGTACATCATAAGACAGTGGGGCAACATCGGTTTAGGCATCAAACACCAAGCGTTTAGTCGCGAGAGGCATGGATGTCCAAACTGCACTTATCTCGCGCTCAAACGCATTTTGCAGCCACGCACACAATAACCTCATAAGACGCTATTGCCCAATGATCCCTCTGTATGTATCTTGTGCTGGTGCACCTCTACTTGCTTCCCTACCGTTTTGGAGTTGGGGGGTTATTGCATTCGAGAGTAGTTCACAATTCATTTTCACAATAGGCGCTTGTGTGTTTCTAAGCGGTTAAACAGTAAAAGGTGATGGGTCTTCACAACTTTCATGGAAACGTTTATCCGACCTTACCAATGCTTGTGTGGGCATGAGTACATCATAAGACAGTGGGGCAACATCGGTTTAGGCATCAAACACCAAGCGTTTAGTCGCGAGAGGCATGGATGTCCAAACTGCACTTATCTCGCGCTCAAACGCATTTTGCAGCCACGCACACAATAACCTCATAAGACGCTATTGCCCAATGATCCCTCTGTATGTATCTTGTGCTGGTGCACCTCTACTTGCTTCCCTACCGTTTTGGAGTTGGGGGGTTATTGCATTCGAGAGTAGTTCACAATTCATTTTCACAATAGGCGCTTGTGTGTTTCTAAGCGGTTAAACAGTAAAAGGTGATGGGTCTTCACAACTTTCATGGAAACGTTTATCCGACCTTACCAATGCTTGTGTGGGCAATGAGTACATCATAAGACAGTGGGGCAACATCGGTTTAGGCATCAAACACCAAGCGTTTAGTCGCGAGAGGCATGGATGTCCAAACTGCACTTATCTCGCGCTCAAACGCATTTTGCAGCCACGCACACAATAACCTCATAAGACGCTATTGCCCAATGATCCCTCTGTATGTATCTTGTGCTGGTGCACCTCTACTTGCTTCCCTACCGTTTTGGAGTTGGGGGGTTATTGCATTCGAGAGTAGTTCACAATTCATTTTCACAATAGGCGCTTGTTGCCTGTTTCCTAAGCTCGGTTGTTTTGAAACAGTAAAAGGTGTGGGTCTTTCACAGCTTTCATGGGACGTTTATCCGTCTGCACATCCGTATCTCTCTCTTTTCCATGCTGGCGCGTACGCGAAGTAGTGCTGCTGAACCTGGTATGTATGGAAAGATAAGATCCGTTCAGTGAGAAAGATCCTGAACGTTACCGTGAAGGAACAACTTTTGGATGAAGAAGGTCTCCGTTACCGTGAAGGAACAACTTTTGGATGAAGAAGGTCTCCATACGTTGCTGTGTGAGGCTGAGGCTGTCATAAACAGCAGGCCCATCACAAAGCCATCTTCAGACCTCAACGATTTAGAGGCCTTAACACCCAATCACCTGTTGATTACTTCAAGGTCAAGCCCGAGTTACCTCCAGGAGTATTCAACAAGGACGATCAATATGCTAACCGCAGATGGAGACAGGTCCCGTACCCTTTCGGACGTCTTTCTGGAAACGCTGGCTGCAAGGAGTACCTGACACAGCTTCAAGAACGCCAACGATGGTCCACGCCTGGAAGAAACTTCTGCGTCGGTGATTGTGGTGCTGATTGTGGACGACACATCTCCCAGAAATTCATGGCCTCTAGGGAGGATCCTGGAGACTTTTCCCGGACAAGAAAGGCTTCGTTCGTCAGGTTAAAGTCCAAGACCAAGACCAATGAGCTTTGTCGCCCGATAACAAAGCTATGTTTGCTCCAAGAGTCGGATGACAGTAATGGACTGTTCTAAAGGCTGTTCTCAAGTCCTCATGCCATGGGGTGAAGAAACAAGAAGATTTCTTTTGATGTTTGTGTTTAGCATAACATGTATCATACCATGTAGGCTCCTTTAATTTAATGTAAGTTTGTCGAGTAATTGTTTCAAAGAGATTGATAACAATTAAGGGCCGGTAATGTAGGAGCCTAAATGCCTATTTGCTTTATTTAAGTTAATATTTTATGATAATGTTTTGATTTTCATAAGTGAAATAATATAATAGTCAATTGTGGTATTTTTGAATATATTGAATTTTATTTTGAAGTTCACTTTCATTGTTTTGGTGTATGCGCACATTTAATTACTTTTATTTTGAAGCGTAAGAGGAAACTTTATTGCGTTAACTATCTGTGACAGACAGTCAGGGTTAACAAGCGTGGAGCCACACAGTTTTTTGACCTCGCTCTCTCTTTCTCTCTATAACCTCATGTTGTGGAAAAGGTTTTGTTTGTATTTTGCATTTGACAAGTAAACACTTTAAACTTGACGTCGTGGTCCGGTGGATTCTTTTGATGAAATGAGGATGAGGTACGAGTTGAGGGGAAGGCGGAGCGTCAAGCTGGAGCTTCACTATTAGACCTATTGATTCTACAAGATGCTTCACCATGCTTGGTTCGAATCCTGGGAACAGTGAGCAGATGACCTGAGAGCTCTAGTGGGCTCATAACACACAAGCAGATCAGAGATGTATTTTGGCCATTTAGTGCCTTGTACACTATTAGTTAGAATATTTTGAATTCTCTGGCAAACAGGAAGCCAGTGCAGTGATCTTAGCACTGGAGTAATGTGGTCTGCTTTCTTAGTCTTAGTTAAAACTCTAGCAGCATCATTCTGGATGAGTTGGAGCTGTCTAACTGTTTTTTTTTAGAGATACCGATGAAAACAGGTAATAGTGGACACATTTTATAATGGTCTTTATGTGGCTATTCAATTTTAGGTCAGAGTCCAACATTACACCAAGATTTCGGACTTGGTCTTTTGTCTGCATTGTGAGAGATATGAGCATTCACTTTAAGTCTTTCGTCTTTGGCACCAAAAATAATTACTGTTTTGTCTTGTCTGTATAGATGGAGGAAATTGTGCCACATCCAGGCATTGATTTGCTCAATGCACTTGAAGAGTGAATCAATGGGACCATAGTGACCTGTTGATAAAGAAATGTACAGTTAAGTATCATCTGCATAGTTGTGGTAGGCTAGATTGTTGTTTTTCAGAATTGGGAGCAGATAGAGGTTGAACAGAATCGGTCCAATAATTGATCCTTGGGGAACCCGACATGTAATTTTTGTTGGCTCAGATATGTAGTTACCAATAGTATCTGTCTGTTAGGTAGGACTTGAACCAGTGCAGTGCTGTGCCAGAGCAGTGCAGTGCTGTGCCAGATAATGCCAGATAATCCTACCCAAATTTCCAGTCAATCAATATGCTATGATCCACTATATCAAATGCAGCACTGAGATCTAACCTGCGTTTGACACAGTGAACCTCCAGATTCTCCTCTCCACTCTTGCAGAGCTTGGCATTGCTGGAACTGCATTATCCTGCTTTACTTCCTACTTGACAGATTGCACTTATCAGGTCACATGGAATGGGGTCCCTGTCTAGCCCTGTCCAGACCCTGCACCCTTGACACCGGAGTCCCCCAAGGCTCAGTACTGGGACCCCTTCTGTTCTCTTTATACACTAGATCTCTAGGCTCTGTAATCACATCCCACAGCTTCTCCTATCACTGCTACAGACGACACCCAACTGTTTCTTCCTCCCCCCCCCCCCCGACACCCAAATTGCAACACATCTCTAAATGCCTGGCTGACATCAGCAAATGGACGACTGCCAATCACCTGAAGCTTAACCTAGACAGGGGGATAGAATTGCCCGCCAAATCTACGTTTCCACGTCCCTTAGCAGTGCTCAGCCAGGGGCCGCATTTGATAGAGATTAAACTTTATGTATTTTTTGTGGCCGGGGGCGGTGTGGGGGGTTGGATTTGGAACGGACGACTTTTCAAATGTTTGTCTTCTGCACGCACACACACACACACACACACACACACACACACACACACACACACACGCACGCACTCACACATCCACGCATTCACACGGGTTTCAGAGGACATCAAATTACTTTCGAATAGTTTATACGTACATACAGTAAGTATATCATGTCGGAAATGAGCAAAGAAATCGGAAATATACAAACCGTTAACCCGCCCGGGGTTAATTCTCACCCGGTGGCTACGCTAGCGCTAACTGCAAGACACGCTAGCCAGTGTGTCAAGTATCCAATGTCACGGTTTCATTTAGCCGCGGGCTAATAGTTTACGGACCGAGGGGAGTTAAGACACAGTTCACGACACAGCCACACACACACACACACCACCCTGCAGTGCGCACACTCACACTACGAATGCCTACACCACTGCACACACACACACACACACACACACACACACACACACAAACACAACACAAGAGCAGTACTGCAACATTGCAACACAGTGTAGTATGAAGTCCTTATCCACACACACACACACGTCCGCACACGCACAAACACACACACACACTTGCGCACGCGTGAAGGCATCTTACCTGATATGAAGGAGCCAGGGGGCATCTGGCTGTAGTTGGCCCCGTGCGTCATGTGCAGGGAGCTGAGCGGCGCGGCGGCGAAGGGGGCCCCGTAGTTATGAGGTGTGGCGTAGGGTCCCGGGGGGATGGGCTGCGACCACAAAAGAGACACACAAACTGGTTTGACCCCCCCTGACCTCAAACAAATCAATTTGCGCTCGGTTCGGGTTGCGGAACGTCCCATTGGCGAAGGCCCCTGTCGCGCGTCCCCATGGCGACCGGGAATCAGGAATCCGACAGCGTAAAATAAATCGGACGTAAAAATCACGCCCGATCGCGCTTGATTTTGTGACGAAATCGCACACGATGCTCGCGTTGCCGACATCCGCGGCGATTTCGGTTAAGTGACCGGAGGTGCAAGAAGAAGCCGAAAAAGAAGTTTGTGTTTGTTTGTTTTATCCGCAATCACGCAATTTTGTTCTCATGACCTCGTCAAACGTCCTTTCCGCGAGAAGTACGCTTTTAGATAATGTTAGCTAAAATCTAGATAGACGCTATAACCGCCATATAGCTACAACCGAGAAGAAACCCCAAAAAACTTTAAGTTATCCACCACACATTATGAAACGATCCGTTTAAAAATAAAGCTACGAGCAATAAAACTTCGCCGATTCAGCATGTTTACACAACGATTTAGCCGCCGCCGCCCAGCGCAACTTCCTTTGCGCTGCTTCGGCCTTCTTGTGGCTGCGGGCAGTTTGCACGCCATGCCACCTGTTTTTAGTGTCCGTTAAAACCTCATCCGTGCGGAAGCCCCCCGCTGACTACTAGCTAGGATCACGTTGGCTAAACATCTGCAGGACCGCCAACCACTGCCACCCCCCCCCCCCCACCCCCCACCCACCCACGGTCGCAGGTGAGGGGAGATGGAATGGGGGGGAGGAGGTGAACTCTGGTTAACCGCTGGCCAGGATCCATCTGACTGGCTGGCTGACCGCCTGGTAGGCCGCAGGCAGCCTCTGTGGCTCTGTCACCGCCGGTGTGGGCTGCTTCAAGCCTGGCCGCGTCTGTGGGTGTGGGTGTGTGTGTGTGTGTGTGTGTGTGTGTGTGTGTGTGTGTGTGTGTGTGTGTCTGTGCGTGTGGAGGTATGCGTGAGTTTCTAAACTGAGGTGTGCATGTGTGTGTGTGTGTGTGTCAGCCTGATTGGAGGTGTGTGTGGGTGTGTGTGTGTGTGTGTGTGTGTGTGTGTGTCTGTGAGTCGCACTGGAGGTATGCGTGAGTTTCTAAACTGAGGTGTGTGTTTGTGTGTGTGTCAGCCTGATTGGAGGTGTGTGTTTGTGTGTGTGTATAACCAGAGGCATGAGTGTGTGTAGGTGTGTGTACGTGTCTCCAACCTGAGCTGTGTGTGTGTGTGTCTGTGTGCGGCCGACCAGATCTGAGTGTCTATAAGTGTATGTGTGGGTGTGTTTGTGTGTATGTGTGTGGTTATGTCTAACCGGAGGTAAGTGTCTTTAATCAGAGGTGTGTGTGCGTGCGTTTGCAAAAAAAGTGTGGGGGTGGATGTCTAATGTCTACCAGTGGAGTGTGTGTGTGTGTGTGTGTGTGTGTGTGTGTGTGTGTGTGTGTGTGTGTCTGTGTGTGTGTGTGTGTGTGTGTGTGTGTGCATGCATGCATGCATGTCTCCTTCTGGAGTGTGTGTGTGGTGTGTGTGTGATGTGTACACTACTCCCTACTGGAGGTGCATGTGTGTGTGTGCACGCATCTCCCTACCAGATGCAATGTGTGTGTGTGTGTGTGTGGGTGTGTGTGTGTGTACACTACTCCCTACTGGAGGTGCATGGTGTGTGTGTGCACGCATCTCCCTACCCAGATGCATTGTGTGTGTGTGTGTGTGGTGTGTGGTGTGTGTGCGCGTTCTCCCTACCGGAGGTGCGGTGTGTCTCGTGACCTTGCTGGCCAGGCGGCCTGTAGGATAGCTCCTCTCAGACATCTGGAGGCGGGCGGCGATGGGCGGGACCCGAGACAGCGTGGCGGGCAGCCGGGTCACGTCCGCCTTCATGTCGCTCAGCAGCTCCTCCAGCTGGTTCAACACTGACATGACAACCAAGACAACAACAACAACAACAACAACAACACCTCAGTTAGACAGTACAATGGAATTCTTACTCCCCATTCACTCCTGCAGTATTCTTCTCAACATACATTTTTAAACTCTAATTTAGATTAATATCTAAAGCCTGATTCATAGGTTGAAGCCGGTCGTAACTCCGCCCCTCGCAGTTGTTGGTCTTCCTGTCCCTAGGCTCTGCGGTGGCTCCTCCCCCCCCAGAAGTTCTTCCAAAGCATGCTAGTCCAGACATGTGATCAACGGATCACATGACGTGATCAATTCCCACAATTCATAGTTGTTTTGGCCGTTCGGCTGGGTAGTTATTTTTAAATGCGTCGAAGTTTGAAATGGTCTTAGGTTTTAGGTGTTATGCTCATGGTTTAGACACAGATGGTAAACGTTTCGGTAAGGTTTTTATGTGCTTAGCTTGATTATACATGTTAGGTTTGGTTCAGGTTCAGCTTGGGTAAGGGTAGGGGGGGGGCGGCGGGGGTCGGGGGTTGGTCAGGGTCCAGGGTAATGATGGCAGCGGGGGACAGCGAGGCATGCTGGGAGTGATTCTGCCGCCGTCGCTGCACTCGGAGGACATCAGGTTCATGTCCTTTCTATTTTTCCATGTCCAATTTCCATTGGGTAGAAAGCAGAAAAAACAACAGAGAAAATGACATGAAAATCCTCCTGACAAATTACCCTCCGCGCGCCAAGTACTGCTTACGTCCTTCGGCAAAAAAAAAAATGTATTTGTGATTGTTTGTTTTCCTCCCCCCCCGCCCACCCCCACCCTCTCACGTTTTATTTTTTGGTGTTTTTGTTTTGTTGGGGTTTTTTTTGTACAGAATTGCGGCTTTCAGAGTCAGCAGACAATAAAGAAAGTCGGGAGTCGGGAATCGATACCCACGCCCGAAGGCACTGACAACAACAACAACAAGGACAACAAGGACCGCAACCACGGCGACGGGCGACCACCAGGCGTACTGGGAGGTATACTGGGAGACCCACAGGCCGGCTCTCAGTCTGCCGGAGACAGGCACGCTGTCCACACTCAGGCACCCTGGGGAGAGGGTATTTTTACCCCCCTCCTCCCCCCTCGCCCCCCCATGGGAAGTGACCCCGCCCCCACCCCCCTCCTCCTCCCCTCCTCATCCTCCTCCTCCTCCCAGGAGCTGGCAGTCTCAACACTTGGCTGGCCACAAAGCCCACCAGGGACACACACACACACACACGCAGAGTAGAATAGAGTAGAGTAGAGTGGCAATGCACCGGTGAGGAGTCTGAGCTCTAGATAAGATGGATTAGTTATGATGTGAAGTGGATGGGAGAGAGAGTAGGGAGAGAGAGAGAGAGAGAGAGAGAGAGAGAGTGTGAGAGAGAGAGTGAGAGAGAAGGAGAGAGAGACATGGATGGCTGAATGAGTGATTGGGTGCAATGAAAACACACACTCACTCACACACACACACATGCATCATGACGAATGCACGCAGTGTGCACGTGCTCACACACACACATTCACACACTCTGTCGACAGAGTCGTGAACATGTGTACAAACACACAGACACACACACACACACACACACTCGACAAACTCATAACCGACACAAAAACAACATGCATAGCCACACACGCACACACGCAAACACGGACACACACACAAAATACATAAACTAGACATTACACAAACACACACGCGCACACACTCGACACCATAAACACACAAAACACAACACACACACACACACACGCACAGACACACACACACACACACACACACACACACAGAAACACACACACACACACACACGCACACACACACACACACACACACACACACACAATAAAACACACACACTCACGACCACACTCTGTGTGACATCTAAAAAAATACAAAAAATAAACAGATCTGTTCCGGAACGGCGTGCAGCGAGGGGGGGGGGGGGGTGGGTTGAGCGAGGGGGATGTGTGTTTGTGTAAGTCTGGCAGGAGCTGCAGTTTCACAAGGAATCCGCACATGTATACTACTGTGGTGGTGGTGGGGGGGTGGGGGGGGCGAACGACAGCAACAGAAACACACTACCCCGCTGGTGAGAGGAGAGAGAGAGAGAGAGAGAGAGAGAGAGAGAGAGAGAGAGAGAGAGAGGTGGTTATAGTGAGGGAAATGGTGAGAGAGGAGAGAGAGGAAGGAGAGAGAG
>PIJE02000896.1:95000-196914 GCA_002895965.2 Coryphaenoides rupestris | reverse complement strand
CGCCCCTGCGCGCAGCCCCAGGAGCGACGCGATAGCCGAGCCGCGACTGAGGAGGAGGGGGGTGGGGGCGGGGTCACTTCCCATGGGGGGGCGAGGGGGGAGGAGGGGGGTAAAAATACCCTCTCCCCAGGGTGCCTGAGTGTGGACAGCGTGCCTGTCTCCGGCAGACTGAGAGCCGGCCTGTGGGTCTCCCAGTATACCTCCCAGTACGCCTGGTGGTCGCCCGTCGCCGTGGTTGCGGTCCTTGTTGTCCTTGTTGTTGTTGTTGTCAGTGCCTTCGGGCGTGGGTATCGTCCTCAAAGCCGGCACACAAACACACACACAACACACACACACACACACTCTCTCTCTCTCTTCTCTCTCTCTCTCTCTCTCTCTCTCTCTCTCTCCAGCCAGCAGGCCGGGTGCGATCAGCGTGATGTTTCTGTGTGCTGTCGTTCGCCCCCCCCACCCCCCACCACCACCACCAGTGTGTAAGCTAATCTGTGCGGATTCCTTGTGAAACTGCAGCTCCTGCCAGACTACACAAACCACTCCCCCTGCTACCACCCCCCCCCCCCCCCCCCCCCCCCCCCCCCCCCCCCCCCCCCCCCCCCCCCCCCCCCCCCCCCGCCCCCCCCCCCCCCCCCCTCCCCCCCCCCCCCCCCCCCCCCCTCCCTGCACGCGGTTCCGGAACAGATCTGTTTATTTTTTGTATTTTTTTAGCACAATGTCACAAGAGAGTCTGGGTGACGGAGGTGTCGGTGTTTAACATCCTCTAGAGGTTACACTTGTGTGTGTGTGTGTGTGTGTGTGTGTTTCTGTGTGTGTGTGTGTGTGTCTGTGCGTGCCTGTGTGTGGGTAGATATGTTGTGTTTGTGTCGTTTATGAGTGTCGAGTGTGTGCGCGTGTGTGTTTGTGTAATGTCTACTTTATGTATTTTGTGTGTGTGTCCGTGTTTGCGTGTGTGCGTGTGTGGCTATGCATGTTGTTTTTGTGTCGGTTATGAGTTTGTCGAGTGTGTGTGTGTGTGTGTGTGTCTGTGTGTTTGTACACATGTTCACGACTCTGTCGACAGAGTGTGTGAATGTGTGTGTGTGAGCACGTGCACACTGCGTGCATTCGTCATGATGCATGTGTGTGTGTGTGAGTGAGTGTGTGTTTTCATTGCACCCAATCACTCATTCAGCCATCCATGTCTCTCTCTCCTTCTCTCTCACTCTCTCTCTCACACTCTCTCTCTCTCTCTCTCTCTCTCTCTCTACCTACTCTCTCTCCCATCCACTTCACATCATAACTAATCCATCTTATCTAGAGCTCAGACTCCTCACCGGTGCATTGCCACTCTACTCTACTCTATTCTACTCTGCGCTGACCAATCACATCGCAAGGGGGCAGGGATTTTCACGCAAACACAAACTCGACGAAACTGTGAAGAAAAGTGTCCGTAAACATTTTTGAAATCAACACCGTGTACACTGACCCCCATAGAAATACACTAATAAACTTAAATGAATAAAATGAATAAACGAGTAGATAAATCCATCCACCCGCGTGTGTATCAGACTCCGAGACGAAAACTGGAATCTCGGCATCTCCGTAACAAACCAGGAAGCAAGGTATTCCAAACATGCGGTTCTACTCTAATCTACTCAGCTCTACGCTGGCCTTCCTTTCGCAACGGGGCCGTCGGCGGAGGCCAGACGCAGAGGCCAGGAACGGTCTTGGCTGTCAGGCCGCCTGCCGAGAGCTGTTGGCCCGGAACGCCCCCCGCTGTTATACCGACCTTCTCTTCTATTTTAGTAAATCAGGGATTTCTAGCTTGAGCAATGTGTGTGTGTGTGTGTGTGTGTGTGTATGTGTGTGTGTTGGTTATGAAACAAGCACGTATCTGATGCCATATCCAGGCTGTACATCCATGCCTCTCGCGACTAAACGCTTGGTGTTTGATGCCTAAACCGATGTTGCCCCACTGTCTTATGATGTACTCATGCCCACACAAGCATTGGTAAGGTCGGATAAACGTTTCCATGAAAGTTGTGAAGACCCATCACCTTTTACTGTTTAACCGCTTAGAAACACACAAGCGCCTATTGTGAAAATGAATTGTGAACTACTCTCGAATGCAATAACCCCCCAACTCCAAAACGGTAGGGAAGCAAGTAGAGGTGCACCAGCACAAGATACATACAGAGGGATCATTGGGCAATAGCGTCTTATGAGGTTATTGTGTGCGTGGCTGCAAAATGCGTTTGAGCGCGAGATAAGTGCAGTTTGGACATCCATGCCTCTCGCGACTAAACGCTTGGTGTTTGATGCCTAAACCGATGTTGCCCCACTGTCTTATGATGTACTCATGCCCACAACAAGCATTGGTAAAGGTCGGATAAACGTTTCCATGAAAGTTGTGAAGACCCATCACCTTTTACTGTTTAACCGCTTAGAAACACACAAGCGCCTATTGTGAAATGAATTGTGAACTACTCTCGAATGCAATAACCCCCCAACTCCAAAACGGTAGGGAAGCAAGTAGAGGTGCACCAGCACAAGATACATACAGAGGGATCATTGGGCAATAGCGTCTTATGAGGTTATTGTGTGCGTGGCTGCAAAATGCGTTTGAGCGCGAGATAAGTAGCAGTTTGGACATCATGCCTCTCGCCGACTAAACGCTTGGTGTTTGATGCCTAAAACCGATGTTGCCCCACTGTCTTATGATGTACTCATGCCCACACAAGCATTGGTAAGGTCGGATAAACGTTTCCATGAAAGTTGTGAAGACCCATCACCTTTACTGTTTAACCGCTTAGAAACACACAAGCGCCTATTGTGAAAATGAATTGTGAACTACTCTCGAATGCAATAACCCCCCAACTCCAAACGGTAGGGAAGCAAGTAGAGGTGCACCAGCACAAGATACATACAGAGGGATCATTGGGCAATAGCGTCTTATGAGGTTATTGTGTGCGTGGCTGCAAAATGCGTTTGAGCGCGAGATAAGTACAGTTTGGACATCCATGCCTCTCGCGACTAAACGCTTGGTGTTTGATGCCTAAACCGATGTTGCCCCACTGTCTTATGATGTACTCATGCCCACACAAGCATTGGTAAGGTCGGATAAACGTTTCCATGAAAGTTGTGAAGACCCATCACCTTTTACTGTTTAACCGCTTAGAAACACACAAGCGCCTATTGTGAAAAATGAAATTGTGAACTACTCTCGAATGCAATAACCCCCCAACTCCAAAACGGTAGGGAAGCAAGTAGAGGTGCACCAGCACAAGATACATACAGAGGGATCATTGGGCAATAGCGTCTTATGAGGTTATTGTGTGCGTGGCTGCAAAATGCGTTTGAGCGCGAGATAAGTGCAGTTTGGACATCCATGCCTCTCGCGACTAAACGCTTGGTGTTTGATGCCTAAACCGATGTTGCCCCACTGTCTTATGATGTACTCATGCCCACACAAGCATTGGTAAGGTCGGATAAACGTTTCCATGAAAGTTGTGAAGACCCATCACCTTTTACTGTTTAACCGCTTAGAAACACACAAGCGCCTATTGTGAAAATGAATTGTGAACTACTCTCGAATGCAATAACCCCCCAACTCCAAAACGGTAGGGAAGCAAGTAGAGGTGCACCAGCACAAGATACATACAGAGGGATCATTGGGCAATAGCGTCTTATGAGGTTATTGTGTGCGTGGCTGCAAAATGCGTTTGAGCGCGAGATAAGTGCAGTTTGGACATCCATGCCTCTCGCGACTAAACGCTTGGTGTTTGATGCCTAAACCGATGTTGCCCCACTGTCTTATGATGTACTCATGCCCACACAAGCATTGGTAAGGTCGGATAAAACGTTTCCATGAAAGTTGTGAAGACCCATCACCTTTGTGCAGGACGGCGTTGGCGGGCTTGTTCCCGGCCAGCGACTCCTTGCTGAGGTGCTGGTGGGACTCGGCCAGGCACTCCACCTCGGTGAAGCGAGCGTTGAGCGCCATGGCCGGGTGGCTGGGCTCCTGGGTCATGTTCAGGTAGGCCGCTCGCCGGAGCTGCTCCTCGATCACCAACGCCTGCTCCAGCAGCTGCAAGCAGCGGAGAGCTAGCACGTTAGCGTGTTAGCACGACATGCGCAAAGAGCGACGTGGATGGATGGGTTGTGTGTGTGTGCGTGTGTGTGTGTGCGTCTGTGTGTGTGCGTGTGTGTGTGTGTGTGCGTGTGTGTGTGTGCAGTGTGAGAAGCTGGAAGTTGGAGAACGTTGGAGAACATGGTTAGTTCAAAGTTTGCTTGTTAGCAGCTTAGCATGAAGGAATGACGATGTGATGGGTTGTGTGTGTGTGTGTGTGTGTGTGTGCCTGTGTGTGTGAGTGTGTGTGAGTGTGTGCGCAGTGTCAGACGTTGGAAGTTGGAGAACATTCAAGAGTGAATATGCTAACAGAAATAACACAAGGTAGCATGTTAGCATGATTGGGTGAGGGGAAAAAGAGGCTGTGATGGGCTTGGGGGGGGGGTCTTGCTACAGCCATGCTGTTAGCATGCTCCTCGATCACCAGCACCTGCTCCAGCAGCTGCAGCAGCCGAGATTTAGCACGTTAGCATGACATGCACGAAGGGCGATGTGGATGGATGGGATGTGTGTGTGTGGTGTGTGTGTGTGTGTGTGTGTGTGTGTGTGTGTGTGTGTGTGTGTGTGTGCAGTGTGAGAGGCTGGGAGTTGGAGAACATCCAAGAGCGATTATGCTAACAGAAACAACACAAGTTAGCATGTTAGCATTATTGGGTGAGGGAAGAGGAGGCTGTGATGGGCTGAGTGTGTGTATGTGTATATGTGTGTGTGTGTGTGTGTGTGTGTGTGTGTGTGTGTGTGTGTGTGTGTGAGTGTGTGTGTGCATGCGTGTGTGTGTGTGTGTGTGTGTGTGTGTGTGTGTGTGTGTGTGTGCGGTGGTGAGGGGGTTAGGTGCATGCATGGAAATGATGTTGAAATATATTTACAAGTGCCAACATGGATTGCAGCCTCTTACAGAGGCGACAAAGATTTCAAGCAAAGACACTTCAAGAGATCCCATAATAATCTACTCAACTCATTGGATTAATTTAAATATATTATATATGTGTGGACGTTTTATACATAAAAAACCCAGACGATTGAGATATTTCTGAGTCATTTTTATAAACTAGATATTACATTTATCATACATAAACGTGACTTTGTTATGTACCTCTTCTGGGTTGTGAGGCCCGCTCCTGGTGCTGGGCTCCTGGTCCCTGGTGTTCTGGTCCCTGGTGTTCTGGTCCCTGGTGTCCTGGTCCCTGGTGTCCTGGTCCCTGGTGTCCTGGTCGGGGTCCTGGTAGTTCAGCCCTCCTGGTCGGGGTCTTTCGACACGGCCGGGCCTGGAGGAACTCTCTGGTAGTTCAGCCCTGCCTCTGGAATGTGCTGAACCAGCTGTATTAACCCAACAGACCGCCAGACATTAGATAGCAGCCACAGACTTTTATAGTTCATTACACAACTCACAGGCAATACAAAAAAATACAATAAAATAACTAACTAAACTATGTCTGACATTAATTTAACATTTGTTGACATTATCCTCTGATTTTGTGTGTTGGTAACCACTAAGTGCGGTTGTGTCGGGGTGATTAGACATATCTGGTAAGACGTGTCACCAATCGCTGGATTTTTGTTTCCCGTGTGAAATGGGGAGAGAGAGAGAGAGAGAGAGAGGGGAGAGAATAGACAGAGTGTGGAGAGAGTGGAGAGAGAGAGAGAGAGAGAGAGAGAGAGAGAGAGAGAGAGAGAGAGAGAGGGAGAGAGAGAGAGAGACAGAGAGAGAGGGGGGGAGAGAGAGAGAGAGAGAGAGAGAGAGAGAGAGAGAGAGAGAGAGGTAGAGGTAGAGATAGGAAGGTAGGATATAGAGAGGTGAGAGGTAGAGAGGGGGAGGGAGAGAGAGGTATTACAACAGGTTGTAATAGAGGTAGAGAGACGATTCGGAGCTGGAGCGCTGCCCATCCTAGATTATACAGATGTTTAGAGATACCACTCGCCGGAGATTAGCATCTTTCTGCTGGCGTTTTTCAAACTATGAAACTTGTAATATTCATCGTCTCTCTTCTCTACCTCTCTACCCCCTTTCCTCTCTACCTCTCTCTCTACCTCTCTCTCCTCTCTCTCTCTCTCTCTCTCTACCCCCCTCTCTCTCTCTCTCTCTCTCTCTCTCTCTCTCTCTCTCTCTCTCCCCCTTTCTCTCTCCCTCTCTCTCTCTCTCTCTCTCTCTCTCTCTCTCTCTCTCTCTCCTCTATCCCCTTTCTCTCTACCTCTCTCTTCCTTCTCTCTCTCTCTACCTCTCTCTCTCTCTCTCCTCCTCTCTACTCTCTCTCTCTCTCTTCTCTCCTCCCTCTTTCTCTCTCTCGCTCTGTCTCCCTCTCTGTCTCTCTCTCTCTCCACTGCTTCTTGGGATAAACGTGTCCTGCCTATACACTCCCCTTCCCCTACAATGTTTTTCTCCTCTCCTATGCCCACTCTCTACTTCGCAGCCCCTCCATAATTCCCCCGCTCGCTCCCTAAATCACTGCCCCCCCTTCCAAGTCTCCCCATGCTCTCTCTTTCAAGTGGTCTCCTCCCTCCTGACACCACATCGCGTTCGCCGTCTGTGCTCCCTACTCACGCCACTGTGTTTGAGGCTTCTGGTGAACTCTCTCCCCTGTGTCTCGTCTTCTGCTTCTACTCCTCATCACCCCCTTTCTTTCATTCTCTCATCTCTCTCTCTCTCTCTCCTCTCCCTCCTCTCTCCTCACTTCTCCTCTCCCCTCTCCTTTCTCTCCTTCTCTTCTCTCTCTCTCTCCTCCTCTCCTCTCTCTCTCCTCTCCTCCTCTCTCCTCTCTCCTCCTTCTCTCCTCCTCCCTCCCTCTCCTCTTCTCTCCTCTCCTCTCTCCCCCTCTCCCTCTCTCCTCTCTCTCTCTCTCTTTCCTCCTCTCCTCTCTCCTCGGAACACCACCCATCTTTCTCTCCTCCCTCCCCTCTCTCTCCCTCGGCTCTAGACACTTTCACACATCGGACAAAACCCAAACAAACACATGGTAAGGCAAAGCGTATAGTGACAACTCTTTTCCATTCTTCCTCGCAGCCTTCCGAAACAACACAAGCACTAGAGCCATGACAATAGAGGGGTTCTGAGGACGGGGAGCGCGGCTAATCAGGATGAGGACACCGATAGTGACGTCTGGGCAATAGGAAACAGCAGAGAGGATTTTTGGGGCCACTGCCTTTTTACCTAGCTGGTGGGGGTGAGGGGTGGGTTGGGTGGGTGTGTGGGTTGGGGGGGGCAGGTGGTTCACTCGAGAGAAGGGTTCCCCAGGCGTCCTGGGGAGCCAAGGGATCCTACCCGTTAGGGTCACGTCCCCTGAGCCCAAAAATGCATCTCCCCGAGGCCCCGGGACCGAATTTTCGCATAGATGGAGGAACTCTCACAGGCCTTTATGTATTTTAGTGGCGATGAGGACGTGGCCGGGCCGAAGGTGTGCGCGGGGTTAGGATTCTGGACCAGGGAAGCAACTTTTTCAAATATGGTCTCTCGCTTTCTTGCTTGGCCCACCGGGCGGAGCCCCAGAGCTCTGCTGCAGAGGCCCAGGTCCCCGCCTCCAACGTGACGGCCCATGAAGAGGTGAGGGAACAACACACAGGGGGTCCCAAGCCCATGCTAGACACCCTGGCAGAGAGACACTTAAAACCATGGACTGGAGGGGCCTTTTGGGACGCAATCATATGAAGAATTTAGCATTTAGCAGACACGTTTATCCAAAGCGACTTGCAATAAGTACATTTGTCCAAAGAGAGTGAAACAACAATTTTTCACTGACAGTACAGTAAGATTTCAATAGAACAAGTTTCAAGCACTCGTAATTGCAAGGTTAACCCCTTGCTGGTAAACGGCTAAATATCTAGGATAAGCGGCTACACAATGCTAAATGCAGGAGATATAAGGCATGAGTACCGTATAAACATCACCGCTCTGAGGTTAACTAGTCCGATTAACAAGCGCGGACGGTGCGTTACATAACGCCTCAGCCAATGCTTTAGTACATTGTAGCACAGAGAACGAACCGCATAACGCCCAATACAGTGTGTCAGTACATTCCAAAAGCATGTCACTTTGGCACACAATGCCTTTACGTGTTATCACTTATGTCCTCGTTGGGGCTAATTAGTTTTTACCAATGCTAAATGCAGGAAACATTGCTACACAATGCTACGTACTATTTGTAAATTTCACTCCTGAGTGCAAAAAACGGCACTAGAATGTCCTGAATGTTTAAAATATTGAAATATAATTACCAATATTATTGAATGGTGTTCTATAAGCCTTAGTGGTTACCAACACACAAAATCAGAGGATAATGTCAACAAATGTTAAATTAATGTCAGACATAGTTTAGTTAGTTATTTTATTGTATTTTTTTGTATTGCCTGTGAGTTGTGTAATGAACTATAAAAGTCTGTGGCTGCTATCTAATGGCTGGCGGTCTGTTGGGTTAATACAGCTGGTTCAGCACATTCCAGAGGCAGGGCTGAACTACCATCTGGCGGTCTGTTGGGTTAATACAGCTGGTTCAGCACATTCCAGAGGCAGGGCTGAACTACCAGAGAGTTCCTCCAGGCCCGGCCGTGTAACACATTGCACAGAGGCAGGGCTTGAACTACCAGAGAGTTCCTCCAGGCCCGGCCGTGTCGAAAGACCCCGACCAGGACACCAGGGACCAGGACACCAGGGACCAGGACACCAGGGACCAGAACACCAGGGACCAGAACACCAGGGACCAGGAGCCCAGCACCAGGAGCGGGCCTCACAACCCAGAAGAGGTACATAACAAAGTCACGTTTATGTATGATAAATGTAATATCTAGTTTATAAAAATGACTCAGAAATATCTCAATCGTCTGGGTTTTTTATGTATAAAACGTCCACACATATATAATATATTTAAATTAATCCAATGAGTTGAGTAGATTATTATGGGATCTCTTGAAGTGTCTTTGCTTGAAATCTTTGTTGCCTCTGTGAGAGGCCGCAATCCATGTTGGCGAAATCTTTGTCGCCTCTGTAAGAGGCTGCAATCCATGTTGGCACTTGTAAAGCGTGAGTGAGCATCTTAACTGAATTAAGAAGGTTAAAGCCATCGAGGAGCAGACATTACTGGCTGTATTTGGTCCTTTTGTTGCGTTCCCATGTTAGTTGGCAGGTTGAGTTCTGAAGCCGGTTCGCAGGACAGCCGAAAGGGAGCCACACCAAAAAAAGTAATTATGAAGGTGACTAGGCGTAGAGGCTCCCCGGGAGAGGATGGGCAAACTGTCGACCTCCAAGAAGACACCCATGGTTAGAACCCCCCCTGAACTCAAAAACAAAATTATTGCGCTCTTGGTTTGGTTTTGTTGTTTCTTGTCCACTGTTTCCATTAGCGAAAGGCGCCCTGTGTTGCGTTTTTTCCTCCTTTTTTTTTTATGGCGAATCCGGTTTTATTTTTTTTTATACCCACAATCACTTATTAAGACTTCAGATTTGCGCTCGGTTCGGGTTGCTTGTCCCCAACCGGGAATCAGGAATCCGACAGCGTAAAATAAATCAGTAAGTAAGTAAAAAGTAAAAATCACGCCCGATGGCGCTTGATTTTGTGACGAAATCGCACACGATGCTCGCGTTGCCGACAATCCGCGGCGATTTCGGTTAAGTGACCGGAGGTGCAAGAAGAAGGCCGAAAAAGAAGTTTGTGTTTGTTTGTTTTATCCGCAATCACGCAATTTTGTTCTCATGACCTCGTCAAAACGTCCTTTTCCCGCGAGAAGTACGCTTTTAGATAATGTTAGCTAAAATCTAGATAGACGCTATAACCGCCATATATAGCTACAACCGAGAAGAAACCCCAAAAAACTTTAAGTTATCCACCACACATTATGAAACGATCCGTTTTAAAAATAAAGCTACGAGCAATAAACTTCGCCGATTCAGCATGTTTACACAACGATTTAGCGCCGCGCCCAGCGCAACTTCCTTTGCGCTGCTTCGGCCTTCTTTGGCTGCGGGGCAGTTTGCACGCCATGCCACCTGTTTTTTAAGTGTCCGTTAAAACCTCATCCGTGCGGAAGCCCCCCGCTGACTACTAGCTAGGATCACGTTGGCTAAAACATCTGCAGGACCGCCAACCACTGCCACCCCCCCCCCCCCCCCCCCCCCACCCCCCACCCACCCACGGTCGCAAGGTGAGGGAGATGGAATGGGGGGGAGGAGGTGAACTCTGGTTAACCGCTGGCCAGGATCCATCTGACTGGCTGGCTGACCGCCTGGTAGGCCGCAGGCAGCCTCTGTGGCTCTGTCACCGCCGGTGTGGGCTGCTTCAAGCCTGGCCGCGTCTGTGGGTGTGGGTGTGTGTGTGTGTGTGTGTTGTGTGTGTGTGTGTGTGTGTGTGTGTGTCTGTGCGTGTGGAGGGTATTGCGTGAGTTTCTAAACTGAGGTGTGCCATGTGTGTGTGTGGTGTGTCAGCCTGATTGAGAGGTGTGTGTGGGTGTGTGTGTGTGTGTGTGTGTGTGTGTGTGGTCTGTGAGTCGCACTGGAGGTATGCGTGAGTTTCTAAACTGAGGTGTGTGTTTGTGTGTGTGTCAGCCTGATTGGAGGTGTGTGTTTGTGTGTGTGTATAACCAGAGGCATGAGTGTGTGTAGGTGTGTGTACGTGTCTCCAACCTGAGCTGTGTGTGTGTGTGTCTGTGTGCGGCCGACCAGATCTGAGTGTCTATAAGTGTATGTGTGGGTGTGTTTGTGTGTATGTGTGTGGTTATGTCTAACCGGAGGTAAGTGTCTTTAATCAGAGGTGTGTGTGCGTGCGTTTGCAAAAAAAAGTGTGGGGGTGGATGTCTAATGTCTACCAGTGGAGTGTGTGTGTGTGTGTGTGTGTGTGTGTGTGTGTGTGTGTGTGTCTGTGTGTGTGTGTGTGTGTGTGTGTGTGTGTGCATGCATGCATGCATGTCTCCTTCTGGAGGTGTGTGTGTGTGTACACTACTCCCTACTGGAGGTGCATGTGTGTGTGTGCACGCATCTCCCTACCAGATGCATGTGTGTGCGTGTGTGTGTGGGTGTGTGTGTGTGTACACTACTCCCTACTGGAGGTGCATGTGTGTGTGTGCACGCATCTCCCTACCAGATGCGTGTGTGTGTGTGTGTGTGTGTGTGTGTGTGTGCGCGTCTCCCTACCGGAGGTGCGTGTGTCTCGTGACCCTTGCTGGCCAGGCGGCTGAGGATGCTCCTCTCAGACATCTGGAGGCGGGCGGCGATGGGCGGGACCCGCGACAGCGTGGCGGGCAGCCGGGTCACGTCCGCCTTCATGTCGCTCAGCAGCTCCTCCAGCTGGTTCAACACTGACATGACAACCAAGACAACAACAACAACAACAACACCTCAGTTAGACAGTACAATGGAATTCTTACTCCCCATTCACTCCTGCAGTATTCTTCTCAACATACATTTTTAAACTCTAATTTAGATTAATATCTAAAGCCTGATTCATAGGTTGAAGCCGGTCGTAACTCCGCCCCTCGCAGTTGTTGGTTTCCTGTCCCCTAGGCTCTGCGGTGGCTCCTCCCCCCCCAGAAGTTCTTCCAAAGCATGCTAGTCAGACATGTGATCAACGGATCACATGACGTGATCAATTCCCACAATTCATAGTTGTTTTGGCCGTTCGGCTGGGTAGTTATTTTTAAATGCGTCGAAGTTTGAAATGGTCTTAGGTTTTAGGTGTTATGCTCATGGTTTAGACACAGATGGTAACGTTTCGGTAAGGTTTTTATGTGCTTAGCTTGATTATACATGTTAGGTTTGGTTCAGGTTCAGCTTGGGTAAGGGTAGGGGGGGGCGGCGGGGGTCGGGGGTTGGTCAGGGTCAGGGTAATGATGGCAGCGGGGGGACAGCGAGGCATGCTGGGAGTGATTCTGCCGCCGTCGCTGCACTCGGAGGACATCAGGTTCATGTCCTTTCTATTTTTCCATGTCCAATTTCCATTGGGTAGAAAGCAGAAAAAACAACAGAGAAAATGACATGAAAATCCTCCTGACAAATTACCCTCCGCGCGCCAAGTACTGCTTACGTCCTTCGGCAAAAAAAAAAAAAGTATTTGTGATTGTTTGTTTTCCTCCCCCCCCGCCCACCCCCACCCTCTCACGTTTTATTTTTGGTGTTTTTGTTTTGTTGGGGTTTTTTTTGTACAGAATTGCGGCTTTCAGAGTCAGCAGACAATAAAGAAAGTCGGGAGTCGGGAATCGATACCCACGCCCGAAGGCACTGACAACAACAACAACAAGGACAACAAGGACCGCAACCACGGCGACGGGCGACCACCAGGCGTACTGGGAGGTATACTGGGAGACCCACAGGCCGGCTCTCAGTCTGCCGGAGACAGGCACGCTGTCCACACTCAGGCACCCTGGGGAGAGGGTATTTTACCCCCCTCCTCCCCCCTCGCCCCCCCATGGGAAGTGACCCCGCCCCCACCCCCTCCTCCTCCCTCCTCCTCATCCCTCCTCCTCCTCCCAGGAGCTGGCAGTCTCAACACTTGGCTGGCCACAAAGCCCACCAGGGACACACACACACACACACTCTCTCTCCTCTCTTCTCTGCTCTCTCTCTCTCTGCTCTCTCTCTCGCCAGCCAGCCAGGCCGGGGCGATCAGCGTGATGTTTTCTGTGTTGCTGTCGTTTGCCCCCCCCACCCCCCCCCACCACCACCAGTGTGTAAGCTAATCTGTGCGGATTCCTTGTGAAACTGCAGCTCCTGCCAGACTACACAAACACACATCCCCCTCGCTCGACCCACCCCCCCCCCCCCTCGCCTGCACGCGGTTCCGGAACAGATCTGTTTATTTTTTTGTATTTTTTTAGCACAATGTCACAAAGAGAGTCTGGGTGACGGACGGTGGTCGGTGTTTAACATCCTCTAGAGGTTACACTTCTGTGTGTGTGTGTGTGTGTGTGTGCGTGTGTGTGTGTGTGTGTTTCTGTGTGTGTGTGTGTGTGTGTGTGTGTCTGTCTGTGCGTGCCTGTGTGTGGGTAGATATGTTGTGTTTGTGTCGTTTATGAGTGTCGAGTGTGTGCGCGTGTGTTTGTGTAATGTCTAGTTTGTGTATTTTGTGTGTGTGTCCGTGTTTGCGTGTGTGTGTGTGTGTGGCTATGCATGTTGTTTTTGTGTCGGTTATGAGTTTGTCGAGTGTTGTGTGTGTGTGTGTGTCTGTGTGTTTTGTACACATGTTCACGACTCTGTCGACAGAGTGTGTGAATGTGTGTGTGTGAGCACGTGCACACTGCGTGCATTCGTCATGATGCATGTGTGTGTGTGTGAGTGATGTGTGTTTTCATTGCACCAATCACTCATTCAGCCATCCATGTCTCTCTCTCCTTCTCTCTCACTCTCTCTCTCACACTCATCTCTCTCTCTCTCTCTCCTCTCTACCTACTCTCCTCCCATCCACTTCACATCATAACTAATCATCTTATCTAGAGCTCAGACTCCTCACCGGTGCATTGCCACTCTACTCTACTCTATTCTACTCTGCGCTGACCAATCACATCGCAAAGGGGCAGGGATTTTCAGCAAACACAAACTCGACGAAACTGTGAAGAAAAGTGTCCGAAACATTTTTGAAATCAAACACCCGTGTACACTGACCCCCATAGAAATACACTAATAAACTTAAATGAATAAAATGAATAAACGAGTAGATAAATCCATCCACCCGCGTGTGTATCAGACTCCCGAGACGAAAACTGGAATCTCGGCATCTCCGTAACAACCAGGAAGCAAGGTATTCCAAAACATGCGGTTCTACTCTAATCTACTCAGCTCTACGCTGGCCTTCCTTTCGCAAGGGGCCGTCGGCCGGAGGCCAGACGCGGGAGGCCAGGAACGGTCTTGGCTGTCAGGCCGCCTGCCGAGAGCTGTTGGCCCGGAACGCCCCCCGCTTGTTATACCGACCTTCTCTTTCTATTTTAGTAAATCAGGGATTTTCTAGCTTGAGCAATGTGTGGTGTGTGTGTGTGTGTGTGTGTATTGTGTTGTGTGTTGGTTATGAAACAAGCACGTTATCTGATGCCATATCCAGGCTCTTACAAACCAAATAGCTGAACCGAACACACAAACAAAAACACAACGCAGCAAGCATGAATGAGTAGTGATGGAGAGTGAGATGTGGATGTGGTGTGTGTGTGTGTGTGTGTGTGTGTGTGTGTGTGTGTGTGTGTGTGTGTGTGCGTGTGTGTGTGTGAGTATGTGTGTGAGTATGTGTGTGTGTGTGTGTGTGTGTGTGAGTATGTGTGTGTGTGTGTGTGTTGCCAGATGTCTGGCTCCACCTGACGGCCAGATAGCGCCTCGTCTTATTGCCCCGCGGTAACAACGTCGAAACGGTTATTTGCCAAAAAAAAAACCCCACGAGACGTTTTGTTGATACGCTGCGTGACCAACTTTTAAATCCCCCCGCTTGTGTCGCCTGGACGGTTTTGACCAGTGCATCCGGAGTGCGGCCATGTTTGGAGCGCTGCGCTCGAAAACCGTAGACGTAAACAAACCGAGGAGGACGCAGCGGGGCCCCCGAAAACCGACGAGGCCAAACAAGACGGGGGATTTAAATGTTTGCGAGTTGGCGGGCGCGTCAGCCAGAGTATCAGTGTGTGTGTGTTTCCTGAGGACACATGCGTTGAGTACCGCGGGATCCTGTCAAATACCCGATTCGACGATGGAAAGCGGTTGAAAAAAACAGCAGTTTCGATTTTGTTCCCCGTCCGTCCGTTCGTTCGCTGTGGCGGCAGTGTGTGACCCCCCCACCCAGTGGTGGAAAGTGACTCAGCTTAAGTACATGGTATCTGAGGTACTCGTACTTTGTATGTGGGAATATCTATTTTCTGAAACTTTATACTCCCCTACATCTCAAAGGCAAAATATTGTACTCTTTACTCCACTCACTTTTATCTGACAGTTTTAGTTACTCGTGACTTTGCAGATTAATGCAATAAAAACAATACAAGATAGACTCAAAGACTAAGTTATGATATTAAAATATCAATAAGGCTTTACTGGTCCCGAGGGGGAAATTCATAAGTAATATATTGCATTAAAATGAGTTTCACATTCACCAGCTGCAATATCAAAGCGATGAACCCATTAATCCAGCATAATTAGTACTTTTACTCTTGGTACTTATTATATTTTGAAGCCTTTTTGTACTTTTACTTATATAAGATCAGAGTACTTCTTCCACCACCAGTGACCCCATACCTACATATGTTCATACGGAACGTAGGCGGCAGATATGGGGTTGCTATGTGCGTGCGTGTGAGTATGCACGTGGTAGACCCGGGTCGATATAATACCCGGTGAACTTCGAAAAGCGAACTCACTGCTTCCATCCAAAGCAACCAAACTTCGTCAAAACAACCCGGGGGGGGGGGGTGTTGTTTTGTGCTAGGCTAGCACAATCACCGCGACAGATACAGATACTGATAGGCGGTTCAAGCGATGGTCATCGACTGTTTGTCCGACACCAGAGCCAATCAGAGATAAATAACTGCATAACTGTACGGGCCAGAGGGGGTGCTGACGCGCACGGTTGATTTATGCATATCGTTACCCCTTTAATGACAATGTCCTCCTGACTTTGTTACAAAGTGTGTGTCTATATTTGACGGTGTGTGTGTGTGTGTGTTCTACATGTGTTAAGGGGGTTGTGCATGGTGTGCATATGTGTTAATGGGGTGTGTGTTGTGTGTGTGTGTGCGTGTATGCGTGTGTGCATGCATGTGTATGTCTTGAGTTTTTGTGTGTGTGTGTGTGTGCGTGTGTGTGTGTATGTGTGTGTGTGTGTGTGTGTTGTGTTGCATGTGTTGTGTGTGTGTGTGTGTATGTGTGTGTGTGTGTGTGTGTGCATGCGCACGTGTGTGTGTGTGTGTGAGTAATGGAGAGAGAGAGCGCCACTGAAACGATAGCCGCCCCGGCTTTCACATCAGGACCGTTGTTGACTTTATTGTGTACCTTCGGGGGCCAGACATTTCTTCATCCCCCCCTCCCCTACCCCCTTGTCCAACTTCCCCCCCTCCCCCTCTCTCTCCCCCCTCTCCTCTTCCCTTTGATTTGAGCACAGCACCGTCTCGGCGAGGCCATAACTCAATCACTCCGCCATTATCTTGTATTAGTCGGCTCCAGCTGGTTCTCCGTAATGTAATCATGTTGTTTTGTTTGGCCTAACCGAAACGGCGCTGTTACCGGCGCTGCCAACACGAGGCTGCTGACGGTGATTCCAGGGGATGGGAGAGAACGCGCGCCTGTGTGTGTGTGTGTGTGTGTGTGAGTGTGTATAGGTCACCCGGGTGAAGCGTGAAGAAGTCCATCGTGTGTGGTGGTTTTAAAAGTGTGGCGGATGAAAGATTAGATTAGTATGCTGAGTGTACACACCTGGACAGGTGGGTCTCAGGTTGAGTAATGCAGTTGTTTAGCAGACTCATGAATCCATCATGACGTACAGTGATAAAATGTGTTTTTTTTATACAGTATATACCTGGTGGAGTGTGTGTGTGTTTGGTGGCTGGTTTAGGCAGCCTCACCTGGCCCTGAGTTAGAGTCTGGGGTTGGGTGAGGATGCACACCTGTGGGTGATTGCATTTATATTGCGCTTTTATCCAAAGCGCTTTACAGTTGCCTCATTCACCCATTCATACACCGACGGCGGTGTCAACCATGCAAGGTAACAACCAACACGTCAGGAGCAGTTAGGGTTAGGTGGTGTCTTGCTCAGGGACACCTCGACACTTAGCTAGGATCCAGAAACCCAGCAACCTTCCTGTTGCCAGACAACCGCTCCTGAGCTACTGCGCACCCATTTGAATGTAAAACACAGGTAGACAGGCAGGTACGACTGACGACTTCTCAGCAACTTCCCGTGTCCTTCTTGGAGGACTGGAGGAGCCCAGAAAGAGCCAGAACTGTACGCAGAAGGTCAACCGCTACAAGACCATTTACATGCCTCTAGGATGCCGACGAGTTCGGCTTACGAGTTCGGCTTACGCAGACACAATTGCATCGATGGCGTTCGCGCCCAGAGCCCTCGGTTAAGGGTGTCGTCGCGAAGTCCGACACCGTTAACCGCTGCGCCGCGACGCCCCCCCCCCCCCCCCCCCCCCACGCTATCCAATTCGAAACCGCAGATGGCTTTGGAATTGCTGAGACAGGGGGTTGAGGGCTGAGTAAGGGTGAGCGACAGAGGAGAGAGAGGGATAAATGAGGATGTTGAGGGGCATGATCAGACACCATGTGAGCGCCCTTTTTTTTCCCCAAACAGGATGAGAGAGGTTTCACAAACGCAGAGGTCAGCAATAACACACACCGCCCCCTCCCGATACGTAACGTGTGTGTGTGTCGCAGTGGCAGCTCGCTGGCCGCCCACGGTGGCTAACGAGTGACGCAGGGGTCAGGTGATGGCCGTGGTTCGGAGCCCAGCCCAATGCGGGGGTGATTTTCGACGGGAAGAGCTCTGCGGCCGATGAGGACCCATGTTTTTGTGGGTGGTTATTTTGTAATATTTGCGAGGTCGGTAAAATAAACTCTGGAATTAGTCCTTAAAAGTAATCATGTTGCTTTTGCGTTCAGTCAAACTCTGAAACGACGTGCGTGTGTTTAACAGAGGCGGGCTTTTCCGCTCAACGGCGAGGGCTTGCCTAACCAGCACGCGTATCGACGCGCTTCTTGCACCCTCGCAATGCATTTGAGCGCTCAAACCGCGCCAGGGAAAAGCTTTGTCTCCCTCATAATACCCCTCCAGAGAAGTTGCCCTTGTTGGCCTGCGCAACGGTTGCCGCGCGCTCTTACCTTGAAGCGCCGCGCCAGGAACTTGTTCTTCATCTCCAGGAAGTTGCCCTTGTTGGCCTGCGACTTGAAGGGCTTGTTGACGATGGCGAACTGCGGGTCGTTCTGGATGTCTTGCCACCGCGCGTACCCGTGGCTGGCGCGTGGCAGGTCAAGGACTTACCGGGTTCACGGCTCGGCGTGGCGCTAGCCACACATCGTAAAACCTTCAGGTCCGTCCATCATGGGACAGATTTCATGTTGAAGGGCCTATATTGCTGTTCAAACCTGCTCTGCGTCCACTCGCTACGATCAGATTTGGGGGTGTAGCCAGAATGTTTGATTGACACCCCAAAACTGCCCAGTTCCATTTCCAGTATGCATGCGTTTAACAAATGAAGTGCAATTTGAGTCCATATTTAGATGTTATCGTCTATTTTTGAAACATTTTCCATTTGTGTCCAGATTTAGGGATATTCCACATCACCACTATTTAACCCTATACATCACTTTTCAACCGGAATATTTAGGTTTTCAACCGGAATATTTAGGTTTTCCTTTAATGATTAGTCAGGTACAGGATTACAGTTTTATGGAGTAATTAAACTATCATCTATCTCTTAAGGGAGAGGAGCCTAACAATTACTGCATGTACCCTCGCACATTCCTACATGAACAACAGCAGAAGGCAGCGACGCAATTTCACTGACGACCTCAAAATAGGGCAGTTAGTGGAGAGGCGTCTTGCTCAAGCGAGCTTGGAGACAAGCTTTTTTTCTTTTGGCGATTTGGGAATCGAACCAGCTGTTTTTCTGATTGCTGAACAAATGCTCTGATCTGTCGAACTCGCCTGCGAACCCTGTCAACAAAAAAAAAAAACCAAACATTCACAACAGTCGGAAAGTTCCAGAAGCATCCAACGGCTTCTACATCTGAGAATACTGATATGTATTGGGTCTTAGGCCTGAATTGACTTTAAGTATTTGAGGAATTGAGAATACAAGCGGAAAAACTTCCGTCAGTCTGGAGGCCGAGCGAGTCTTGG
The DNA here is from genome assembly GCA_002895965.2 of Coryphaenoides rupestris. Taxonomy (NCBI): domain Eukaryota; kingdom Metazoa; phylum Chordata; class Actinopteri; order Gadiformes; family Macrouridae; genus Coryphaenoides; species Coryphaenoides rupestris. Next base: position 178,029 of record PIJE02000896.1, on the reverse strand, counting down.
ACGAGGAATCAACAAAGTCCTCGGAGCAGATCAAATTGTTTTAGCAGAAACGCAGCTTTTTGTTTTTGTGGTGGATGTGTTTAGGGCTGCCCTTCACAGCTGAACCGAACACACAAACAAAAACACACACACACACACGCATACACACACACACACACAGACGCACACACACAACCCCCCTGCTACCTAAGAAACACACACACACACACACACACACACAAACACATCCCATGCAGGAACACACAAGCATAACAGACCCTCTCGGCATCTCCATCCCACACACCCCGCCCCCCCCACCCCATACACACACGCACACACACACAAATACATGCAACCATATGTGTACCTACCTAAAGGCACCACACAATCCAACCCACACACACCCCTATCCTTACACCAACACACACGCACACGCACACACACCCCACCCCTTACACCAACACACACACACACACACACCCCTATCCTTACACCAACACACACGCACACACACACACCCCCCCTTACACCAATACACACACGCACACACACACAAATACATGCAACCATATGTGTACCTACCTAAAGGCACCACACAATCCAACCCACACACACCCCTATCCTTACACCAACACACATGCACACACACACACACACACATATGTACCACACATGACCCACCTTTGTGCAGGACGGCGTTGGCGGGCTTGTTCCCGGCCAGCGACTCCTTGCTGAGGTGCTGGTGGGACTCGGCCAGGCACTCCACCTCGGTGAAGCGAGCGTTGAGCGCCATGGCCGGGTGGCTGGGCTCCTGGGTCATGTTCAGGTAGGCCGCTCGCCGGAGCTGCTCCTCGATCACCAACGCCTGCTCCAGCAGCTGCAAGCAGCGGAGAGCTAGCACGTTAGCGTGTTAGCACGACATGCGCAAAGAGCGACGTGGATGGATGGGTTGTGTGTGTGTGCGTGTGTGTGTGTGCGTCTGTGTGTGTGTGTGTGTGTGTGTGTGTGTGTGTGTGTGTGTGCAGTGTGAGAAGCTGGAAGTTGGAGAACGTTGGAGAACATGGTTAGTTCAAAGTTTGCTTGTTAGCAGCTTAGCATGAAGGAATGACGATGTGATGGGTTGTGTGTGTGTGTGTGTGTGTGTGTGTGTCTGTGTGTGTGAGTGTGTGTGAGTGTGTGCGCAGTGTCAGACGTTGGAAGTTGGAGAACATTCAAGAGTGAATATGCTAACAGAAATAACACAAGGTAGCATGTTAGCATGATTGGGTGAGGGGAAAAAGAGGCTGTGATGGGCTTGGGGGGGGGGTCTTGCTACAGCCATGCTGTTAGCATGCTCCTCGATCACCAGCACCTGCTCCAGCAGCTGCAGCAGCCGAGATTTAGCACGTTAGCATGACATGCACGAAGGGCGATGTGGATGGATGGGATGTGTGTGTGTGTGTGGTGTGTGTGTGGTGTTGTGCATGCTAACTGTCATGCTAACAGCCAGTTAGCATGCTAGCATGAATGAGAAGTGAGGGAGAGGAGATTCATGTGGTTGTGTGTGTGTCTGTGTGTGTGTGTGTGTGTGTGTGTGTGTGCGTGTGTGTGTGAGTATGTGTGTGAGAGTGTGTGTACGTGCTTCTCCTACGTTGTTCCGTGTGAACACGTATGAAACACGCGCGACGCTATGTCTCCACCGCGCACGGCCGCCGCGGACAAAGCTACCCCCGGTCTCTTTTCAACCGCGGTAACAACGTCGAAACGGTTATTTGCCAAAAAAAAAACCCCACGAGACGTTTTGTTGATACGCTGCGTGACCAACTTTTAAATCCCCCCGCTTGTGTCGCCTGGACGGTTTTGACCAGTGCATCCGGAGTGCGGCCATGTTTGGAGCGCTGCGCTCGAAAACCGTAGACGTAAACAAACCGAGGAGGACGCAGCGGGGCCCCCGAAAACCGACGAGGCCAAACAAGACGGGGGATTTAAATGTTTGCGAGTTGGCGGGCGCGTCAGCCAGAGTATCAGTGTGTGTGTGTTTCCTGAGGACACATGCGTTGAGTACCGCGGGATCCTGTCAAATACCCGATTCGACGATGGAAAGCGGTTGAAAAAAACAGCAGTTTCGATTTTGTTCCCCGTCCGTCCGTTCGTTCGCTGTGGCGGCAGTGTGTGACCCCCCCACCCAGTGGTGGAAAGTGACTCAGCTTAAGTACATGGTATCTGAGGTACTCGTACTTTGTATGTGGGAATATCTATTTTCTGAAACTTTATACTCCCCTACATCTCAAAGGCAAAATATTGTACTCTTTACTCCACTCACTTTTATCTGACAGTTTTAGTTACTCGTGACTTTGCAGATTAATGCAATAAAAACAATACAAGATAGACTCAAAGACTAAGTTATGATATTTAAAGATATCAATAAGGCTTTACTGGTTCCCGAGGGGGAAATTCCATAAGTATATATTGCATTAAAAATGAGTTTCACATTCACCATGCGTGCAATATCAAAGCGATGAAACCCATTAATCCAGCATAATTTAGTACTATTTACTCTTGGGTACTTATTATATTTTTGAAGCCTTTTGTACTTTTACTTATATAAGATCAGAGTACTTCTTCCACCACCAGTGACCCCATACCTACATATGTTCATACGGAACGTAGGCGGCAGATATGGGGTTGCTATGTGCGTGCGTGTGAGTATGCACGTGGTAGACCCCGGGTCGATATAATACCCGGTGAACTTCGAAAAGCGAACTCACTGCTTCCATCCAAAGCAACCAAACTTCGTCAAAACAACCCGGGGGGGGGGGGGGCGGGGGGGGGGGGGGGGGGGGGGGGTGTTGTTTTGTGGCTAGGCTAGCACAATCACCGCGACAGATACAGATACTGATAGGCGGTTCAAGCGATGGTCATCGACTGTTTGTCCGACACCAGAGCCAATCAGAGATAAATAACCTGCAATAACCTGTACGGGGCCGGAGGGGGTGCTGACGCGCACGGTTGATTTATGCATATCGTTACCCCTTTAATGACAATGTCCTCCTGACTTTGTTACAAAGTGTGTGTCTATATTTGACGGTGTGTGTGTGTGTGTGTCTACATGTGTTAATGGGGTTGTGCATGTGTGCATATGTGTTAATGGGGTTGTGTGTGTGTGTGTGTGTGCGTGTATGCGTGTGTGCATGCATGTGTCAACACATGTCTTGACGTGGTTGTGTGTGTGCGTGCGTGTGTGTGTGTATGTACACGTGTTGACGTGTGTGTGTGTCTGTACATGTGTTGACGTGTGTATGTGTGTGTGTGTGTGTGTGTGTGCATGCGCACGTGTGTGTGTGTGTGTGAGTAATGGAGAGAGAGAGCGCCACTGAAACGATAGCCGCCCCGGCTTTCACATCAGGACCGTTGTTGACTTTATTGTGTACCTTCGGGGGCCAGACATTTCTTCATCCCCCCCTCCCCTACCCCCTTGTCCAACTTCCCCCCCTCCCCCTCTCTCTCCCCCTCTCCTCTTCCCTTTGATTTGAGCACAGCACCGTCTCGGCGAGGCCATAACTCAATCACTCCGCCATTATCTTGTATTAGTCGGCTCCAGCTGGTTCTCCGTAATGTAATCATGTTGTTTTGTTTGGCCTAACCGAAACGGCGCTGTTACCGGCGCTGCCAACACGAGGCTGCTGACGGTGATTCCAGGGGATGGGAGAGAACGCGCGCCTGTGTGTGTGTGTGTGTGTGTGAGTGTGTATAGGTCACCCGGGTGAAGCGTGAAGAAGTCCATCGTGTGTGGTGGTTTTAAAAGTGTGGCGGATGAAAGATTAGATTAGTATGCTGAGTGTACACACCTGGACAGGTGGGTCTCAGGTTGAGTAATGCAGTTGTTTAGCAGACTCATGAATCCATCATGACGTACAGTGATAAAATGTGTTTTTTTTATACAGTATATACCTGGTGGAGTGTGTGTGTGTTTGGTGGCTGGTTTAAGCAGCCTCACCTGGCCCTGAGTTAGAGTCTGGGGTTGGGTGACTGAGGCTGCACACCTGGGGTGCAGTGGATTGCATTTATATGCAAAGCGCTTTACAGTTGCCTCACATTCACCCATTCATACACCGACAGCGGTGTCAACCATGTAAGGTAACAACCAACACGTCAGGAGCAGTTAGGGTTAGGGGGCTCAGGGACACCTCGACACAGCCCGGGGATCAAACCAGCAGCCTCCCGGTTGCCAGACCGGGAGGCTGCTCTTACCTCCTGAGCTACTGCCGCCCATGCGTTAACCCACCAGCCATCACCCCACACACTCAGGGAGACAACTACAACTTCTCAGCAATTTCCCGTGTCCTTCTTGGAGGACTGGAGGAGCCCAGAAAGAGCCAGAACTGTACGCAGAAGGTCAACCGCTACAAGACCATTTACATGCCTCTAGGATGCCGACGAGTTCGGCTTACGAGTTCGGCTTACGCAGACACAATTGCATCGATGGCGTTCGCGCCCAGAGCCCTCGGTTAAGGGTGTCGTCGCGAAGTCCGACACCGTTAACCCGCTGCGCCGCGACGGCCCCCCCCCCCCCCCACGCTATCCAATTCGAAACCGCAGATGGCTTTGGAATTGCTGAGACAGGGGGTTGAGGGCTGAGTAAGGGTGAGCGACAGAGGAGAGAGAGGGATAAATGAGGATGTTGAGGGGCATGATCAGACACCATGTGAGCGCCCTTTTTTTCCCCAAACAGGATGAGAGAGGTTTCACAAACGCAGAGGTCAGCAATAACACACACCGCCCCCTCCCGATACGTAACGTGTGTGTGTGTCGCAGTGGCAGCTCGCTGGCCGCCCACGGTGGCTAACGAGTGACGCAGGGGTCAGGTGATGGCCGTGGTTCGGAGCCCAGCCCAATGCGGGGGTGATTTTCGACGGGAAGAGCTCTGCGGCCGATGAGGACCCATGTTTTTGTGGGTGGTTATTTTGTAATATTTGCGAGGTCGGTAAAATAAACTCTGGAATTAGTCCTTAAAAGTAATCATGTTGCTTTTGCGTTCAGTCAAACTCTGAAACGACGTGCGTGTGTTTAACAGAGGCGGGCTTTTCCGGTCAACGGTTGCCGCGCGCTCTTACCTTGAAGCGCCGCGCCAGGAACTTGTTCTTCATCTCCAGGAAGTTGCCCTTGTTGGCCTGCGACTTGAAGGGCTTGTTGACGATGGCGAACTGCGGGTCGTTCTGGATGTCTTGCCACCGCGCGTACCCGTGGCTGGCGCGTGGCAGGTCAAGGACTTACCGGGTTCACGGCTCGGCGTGGTGCTAGCCACACATCGTAAACCTTCAGGTCCGTCCATCATGGGACAGATTTCATGTTGAAGGGCCTATATTGCTGTTCAAACCTGCTCTGCGTCCACTCGCTACGATCAGATTTGGGGGTGTAGCCAGAATGTTTGATTGACACCCCAAAACTGCCCAGTTCCATTTCCAGTATGCATGCGTTTAACAAATAAAGTGCAATTTGAGTCCATATTTAGATGTTATCGTCTATTTTTAAAACATTTTCCATTTGTGTCCAGATTTAGGGATATTCCACATCACCACTATTTAACCCTATACATCACTTTTCAACCGGAATATTTAGGTTTTCCTTTAATGATTAGTCAGGTACAGGATTACAGTTTTATGGAGTAATTAAACTATCATCTATCTCTTAAGGGAGAGGAGCCTAACAATTACTGCATGTACCCTCGCACATTCCTACATGAACAACAGCAGAAGGCAGCGACGCAATTTCACTGACGACCTCAAAATAGGGCAGTTAGTGGAGAGGCGTCTTGCTCAAGCGAGCTTGGAGACAAGCTTTTTTTCTTTTGGCGATTTGGGAATCGAACCAGCTGTTTTTCTGATTGCTGAACAAAATGCTCTGATCTGTCGAACTCGCCTGCGAACCCTGTCAACAAAAAAAAAAACCCAAACATTCACAACAGTCGGAAAGTTCCAGAAGCATCCAACGGCTTCTACATCTGAGAATACTGATATGTATTGGGTCTTAGGCCTGAATTGAGTTTAAGTATTTGAGGAATTGAGAATACAAGCGGAAAAACTTCCGTCAGTCTGGAGGCCGAGCGAGTCTTGGACGAGGAATCAACAAAGTCCTCGGAGCAGATCAAATTGTTTTAGCAGAAACGCAGCTTTTTGTTTTTGTGGTGGATGTGTTTAGGGCTGCCCTTCACACTGCCAAGCCAAAACAATGGATATGAATTTGCGAAGCGTCCCATGATCGCGAAAGGTTCCTCAAAAGGGGGGGTAACGGAAAACCACCCAGGATCTATCGGGCCGTCTTTGTAAACACTTATTTTCGACGAAGATCGGACGGATATGACCCCCCCCACCCCCCCCCCCCACGGCCGAATCGGGGGTCACCGCAGTTTGCCCCGTTCGCAAATTGTTGATTGATTACACCAAGCCCCTCCCTCTCCTCCTCCTGTCTTCTATTACACGAGATAAACTCTGTGTGGGAGGGGGGGTGGTGGGGGGGGGGGGGGGGGGGGCGGGGTCATCCGCGGGGCAGAGCGGGTGTCAAGGATACAGCACGATCCCCGCCAGCAGCCAGAAGTCGTGGCGCCGGTGCCAGATCTCGTTCATCTTCCCCGAGGAGAGGGCGGCGCGTTCCTCGTTCTGCCACAGGGTGTGCAGCTCTGCAGGGGGGGGGGGGGGGGGGGCAGACGACAACAGGTGCTTGGAAGCTAACAGGCTAATAGGGGGGGGGGGGGTTGAGGGAAGCTAACAGGCTAATTGGTGTTGGGGGGAGCTAACAGGCAAACAGGTGTTGGCGAAAGGTGATGGGTGGGGATGCTGGCAGGTGTTGGGAAAGTGAAAAGATGTTTGGAAAGCAAACTGTTGTTTGGGAAAAAGCTAACAAGTCTTGGGAAAGCTAACAGGTCAATAAACAGTTGTAAAGAGTACCGCTCAGTGTTGTAAATAAGGGTTTGGCATGTTGCAGACCCACGTACCGGTGAAGCCTCCGTCGGCGATGTTGAACATGAAGCGAGGTCGCTCTGTGCACAGTTTCCCGTTGCCCGTGGCGACCTCGTCTCTGGCTCTCTCTTTGAGCTCTTTCCCAACATCCCTTTCACCTTTGACCTCCTCTGTAGTAGCGGATGACACAGCGCGTATTTCAGTTAGCTTGACTCATGGAGATATTTGACCCCCCCAAAAAAAGCCTATTTTTGCAGGCTCTCTCTTAAAAGCCACAACATGTTTCAGAGCCAAGTTTCAATACAGAAATAGAAAACATACTGTACTCAGGGTTCTAACTTTTTCTACAATTTTCACAAAACCGTGAACTTTTTAATACTCATACCATGCAGGCGTTCGAAGTTAACTTCCACCTAGACGTACGTTGACTAGATCAGATAACCAGTTGGTACAGTCCACTGGGTAGGCTGGTAGTCTGATCTAGTCATCATACATCTAAGCGGACACTCCCACTTGTGATGTCACTGTATCACAATGACAATTTGAGAGAGAGAGAGAGAGAGAGAGAGAGAGAGAGAGAGAGAGAGGCCGAGAGACATTCACACTGACCTCTCTTCATGTCTGTCCCTTCACTCTTCTCCTTGGGCCCCTGTTCTTCAGTGGGAGTGGGGGTCTCTCTCTCTTTCCGCTCGCTCTCCTCGGCCCCTGTGTCCACGTCTGCGGAGAAGACACGGCCATTAAAAACACACAAAAATACAAACTAAATTGAATAAAAACGAATGAACCATCTGTACCTGGCTTCCCGTCTTTCTGCGTGGTGGTGGTGGTGGTGATGGTGGTGGGTGACGCTTGCTTCGTCTCCTCCTTGCTCTCCTCCTCCTCCTCCTCCTCCTGCGGTGGGGCCTCCTCCTCCTCCTGCTGCTGCTTCTCCTTCTCCTTCTCCTTCTCCTTCTCCCCCACCACCTTGGCCTCCTGCCTCGCGTCCTCCTCCTCCACCACCCGGTGCTCCTCCTCCACCTTCGACTCAGTCGGGTCAGCCTGGCATTCGGCCTTCGGAGTGGGGGACGCGTCCGACGACTTGGCCTCCTTCGAAGCCGCCGAGGGCTGACCGACCGATCGGGGAATACACCGATAAAAATCAATCGGCATTTGATATTTACAGTATATTTGGGTCATTCAGCAACAAGGCTTTTGTCCGGAGAAGTCATACTAGCATAAATAATAGAAATGGATGAATAGAGATGACAAAAATAGAGATTCCTACAAGCTCTCGAGAAGTTTCCGAACAATATCGCCATTTAATTTTTATATACGGGTCATTCAGCGACAAGACTTTTGTCCGAAGAAGCAGCTTTACAAATGGGTCTGAAATCACAGCATAAATAATATAAATTGTTTCACAGAGACTAGAAAATAGCGTTTCCGAGAAGCTCACTCGAAGTTTCCGAACAAGAGACAGAGCAGTCGACTAGCAGCTACAGGACTTTCGGAAACTGGGTAATTAGATTCTTCGCAGACGGCGCAAAGTTAATTAATTTCGTATTTGCACTCGTTGATTCATGGCGTCGGCTCCGCGCGGACCGAGATCCTAATAGATTTGTACTCGCTTCTTTAATTGTGAACGATCGCGTCTCGTTATTAACGGACCGCGGAAGACAACAAATCAAGGAGAAGATATGAACGTGGCGACTCCCACGGTTTTTCTGTGATTCACGGGTTTCTAAAAAGGTAGGATTAAGATACCGACGTAGTGTGTCTCTGGGCTGTGATGAATACCAAAAGACTACATGACATTACATGTACATTTAGGGCATTACTAGCACTAACTTAATTAATAGTACTTAGCATTGTCTAGGATATTGTATGTTCTTAGACGCACTCAGAATGGCACTTCTGCTCTTATCCCAGATATTATGCAGGCAACCATAGAAATTATGAAACTCGTTCTATTAACCTTGCAACTATGAATGCCGGAAACCTGCTCTATTCGTATCACTTTGGATAAAAGCGTCTGCCAAATGCTCTAAATGTAAATGGCAGATGCTTTTGGCAGATGCTTTTATCCAAAGCGACTTATTATTTGTTGAAGGAGAGACAGCAATATATCACTGTGGTACATAAAGATAAGAATAGAGCAGATTTGAAGCATTCATAGTTCAAACATGGCCACCGTGAACCCGATCACATCTTCGTCATCATCTCACTCTACCTCGTCCGTCTCTCTCCTCCCCTCCTCCTCCTCCTCCTGTTCCTCCCTGGTCGCCTCCTGTCGCTGCTCCTCTCTCTCCCGCTCCGCCGGGGGTCCGCCTCCCCCCTCCACCTCCTCCTCCTCCTCCTCTTTCTCCTCCTCCTCTTTCTCCTCCCCCTCCCCCTCCCTCTCTCCGTCCTTCGCCGTCTTCTCCGGCTTCTCGGCAGGTGCGGGCGTCGCTGTGTGTGTGCGCACAGGTGGAGGGCAACGTTATGCACGCGCACACACACACACACACACACACACACACACGCACACACACAAGCAGATATATATTCAGTATATTCATATTTACCCACGCACCACACACACACACACACACACACACACACACACACACACACACACACACACACCACACACACACACACACACACACACACACACACACACACACCGTATATGCAGACACACACACATTCATGCATGCACACTCAGACGCTCACACACACACTTGTGCAGCTCCTTCCATAGAGTGCCCCCTGCTGGTGTGTGCATGAGTGTGTGGGCATGTGTGTGTGAGTGCAAATGCATGTGTGTGCACGTTTATGCTCTGTGTGTATCCATGTGTGTCCGTCAGTGTGTGTGTGTGTGTGTGTGTGTGTGTGTGTGTGTGTTGTGTGAGACCATATGTGTACATATATGCTCTGTGTATATGTGTGTCCATCAGTTTGTGTGCGTGTGTGTGCGTGTGTGTGCGTGTGTACCCGGTTCGGAGGTACAGGGCGTGTTGCTGAAGCTCGCGTCCGGAGTGGGCGTGGCCGTCTTGGCGTTGGGGGAGGAGCCACTGGTCAACAGCTTGTCCATCTTCTCCACCTCTGGCTTGAGCTCTGGCAGACTCCACCTCCCGTTGATGTGCTCAAACTCCTGGATCTGTGTGACACACACACACACACACACACACACAGACACACACACACACACACACAGACACACACAGACACACACATGCACACACAAGCACACCATCGTCAGAAACTGCCATTTATTTTCAGACCGCTGTTTCCCGTTATACTTGGAAACGCGCAATTTCAAGCAACATTAACTTTTATTTCTCCATGTGGGTTGAACAGGTTCATGTTGTTATCACCTTGACCTGTAGGTGGCAGCAAAACGCACAAACCCACTCGCTTTCATTTCAACTGTCCCTCTATTCCTAATATCATGTATATTTTTACTAAATATATCTTACCTATATTGTTACTCGATAAGGCTTATACTCTGTATATTAATTATTCTATTGTTTTTATTCTTATGTATTTTTGAACAACCTCTGGCACGTGAATTTCCTTCGGGATCAATAAAGTTCAATCTTATCTTATCTTATCTTATCTTAACTAAACTAAGCTAAACACAAGGACCCATAAAGGAGACAGACTAGTGGGTACATTGGGGTTCGAACCCAGGACCTTTTGGACTCAAACACCCCCTCAACCACTAGACTAAACTATCCTACACCCCCTAGCTTTTAATCGACTAGATCACGCAGAGTAAGCATGAGAAGATGATGATTTGTGAGTTTGTGTGTGTGTGTTTGTGCCTGTGTGTGTGTGTGTGTGTGTGTGTGTGTGTGTGTGTGTTTGTGTGTGTGTGTGCGTGTGTTTGCGAGACCTTCTTCTTGACGAGGGACATGACCCCGATGCGCGTGAGGACGGGCTGCCGGCAGAGACCCTCCCGGGGGACCCCGTCGGCGAAGGTCTCCGAGCCGTCCGCCACGGGCTCACAGAGGTGCCGCATGAACAGGGACACGTAGGCCCTGGGGTGGAAGGGGAGAGGGATGGAGGGAAGGCGGTGGGGAGAGAGGCGGGGAGAGAGAAAGGTGTCAGAGGTGGTGGGGATGGAAGGAGGGAGCGAGGAGAGAGGAACAGAAGCATGTAGGGAGGAGGGGAACGGGGGGGGAGGGAAGGAAGGGAAGGGATGGAGAGAGAACACAGAGAGAGAGAGAGAGAGAGAGAGAGAGAGAGAGAGAGAGAGAGAGAGAGAGAGAGAGAGAGAGAGAGCTTCTATCTCTCTCTCTCTCTCTCTCTCTCCCCTCTCTCTCCTCTCTCCCCCTCTCCCTCTCTCTCTCTCTCTCTCTCTCTCTCTCTCCTCTCTCTCTCTCGTCTCTCTCTCTCTCTCCCTCTCTCTCTCTCTCTCTCTCTCTCTCTCTCTCTCTCTCTCTCTCTCTCTCTCTCTGTCTCTCTCTCTCTCTCGCCAGGCTTTCAGCCGCGCCCACCGCATCGGCCAGGCCAAGAAGGTGATGATCTACCGGTTCGTGACGCGCGCCAGCGTTGAGGAGAGGATCACGCAGGTGGCCAAGAGGAAGATGATGCTGACCCACCTGGTGGTGCGGCCGGGCCTGGGCTCCAAGGCCGGATCCATGTCCAAGCAGGAGCTCGACGACATCCTCAAGTTCGGCACCGAGGAGCTGTTCAAGGACCAGACCGACGGTGAGACCACCCGACCAAATACAACCAATCAAAGTCACCGGCGCCGCGTCCGAATGTCCATCTCCTGGCGAAACTGCGTAGTAGAGGGTGTGAGGCGGGTGGAGGAGGAGGAGGAGGAGGAGGTGATTGGGGGTGGAGGAGGTGATGGAGGAGTAGGGGATGGGGTGGAGGTGAGGGTGGAGGAGGAGATGATGAGGAGGTGGAGGAGGAGGAGGAGGAGGGAGAAGAGAGGGAAACAGAGACGAGGCAGGGTGGACAAATACTTTGCAACGGAACAAATATGTCAGCCGTTGCGTGGTGATTTTTAAAAATACAATAGAAAAATAAACCTACATTGAAACGCAAATCATGCCAACAAGTAATTCAGTAGTTTTCCTTATGACTCATATTTATATACTTCTCTCTCTCTCTCTCTCTCTCTCTCTCTCTCTCTCTCTCTCTCGCTCTCTCGCTTTACATAAGCAGTGAAGGTATTCCAACACAAATTCCAAGGAACCATGCTCTCCTTTAATAAGAGCAGATGGTGAAATTATTTCCTCGGATCAAATAGTGTAACTTGATAATAATAATAATGTTTTTTTCATCGGAAAATGTTTATTGAATAAGGCCTGCATAAGGCCTGCATGAAGTGATGAATAATAAATACAATTCAGCTCAAACTCTCTCTCTCTCTCTCTCGCTCTCTCTCTCTCAATTCAATTATTCAATTCAACATTCTTATTTGGGGCTTATTTATTGGCATGAAAAGGACATTCCTTAATATTTTGCATAAATAACACAATGAGAACACAAGGCTCTAACAATAGTGACATTTATGGTAGTATTCTAACTAATACAGAGAGAAGTAGTACAACAAAATACGATGAAAACACTTGTAGTCGGACAATATTTCATCGGGACAAAAAATTAGACAATGATTGAATAGCTTCACTATTTGAAGTCCTAAAATAATTAATCGCAGATATTCCTTTCGTAAACTTTAGATTGCTAAGTCGAAAAGTACTCATTGATATATATATATATATACAGTATATTCAATCATATTCCTCTTCCATTGTCTTTGTGCTCAATCTACTCTGACAATCGTAACAGTTATGTTAGATAAGATAAGATAAGGTGTATGGTAAGATAAAGTGTATAAGCCTAATAGAATGACAATAAAAGTTAACTAGTGAGTAGAATAAAACAGTTGTACAAAAACAATTGACACTAATCGTCCCTCCCCCCTCTCCTCCCCCTCCCCTCCCCTCTCTCTCCCCCCCCCCCCCCCCCTTCTCTCTCCGGCTCGGGGGCGGTGCGGGGGAAAGGCCCCGAGAGGACCCGGGGCCCCAAGCCCCGTGATGCCGCCCACCGTATTAGGACCCCAGCCGCGGCATCCGAGCGCTGCTGGATCGACCCAGGACAGGGAACAACACCAGGGGACGGAAACACGGGGGAAGTGCAGAAACATGAACGGGCTTACCTTCAAGCTCACCCTTTAAGGTGGGAGAGAGAGGTGGGGAGGAGGAGAGGTAGGAGGTGGAGGAGGAGGAGGAGGAGGAGGGTGGAGGAGGAGGTGGAGGTGAAGGAGGAGGAGGTGGAGGGGTGGAGGAGGAGGTGGAGGAGGAGGAGGGGTGGGAGGAGGGAGGGGTGGAGGAGGGGTGGAGGAGGAGGGTGGGAGGAGGGGTGGAAGGGTGGGGAGGAGGAGGGTGGAGGAGGTGGAGGGGTGGAGGGGAGGAGTGGAGGTGGAGGTGAGGGGTGGTAGGAGGGTGGAGGTGGGAGGAGGAGGTGAGGGGTGGAGGAGGAGGAGGAGGGGGGTGGAGGGAGGGGGGGGGGAGGGGTGGGGGGGGGGAGGGGGAGGGAGGAGGGGGGGGGGTGGAGGGGTGGAGGGAGGGGGTGGAGGGGGAGGGATGGAGGGTGGAGGGTGGAGGGATGGGGGTGGAGGGTGTGGAGGGGAGGAGGGAGAGGGGAGGGAGGGAGGGAGGGGGAGGGAGGGAGGAGGAAGGGAGAGAGGGAGGGAGGAAGGGGGGAGGGAGGGAGGAAGGGAGGTGAGGGAGGTGGAGGAAGGTGAGGAGGAGGAGGAGGTGGCGGGGAGGTGGAGGGAGGTGGAGGAGGAGGAGGGGAGGAGGAGGAGGAGGAGGGTGGGAGGGGGGAGGGAGGTGGAGGAAGGAATGGAAGGAAGGGAGGAAGGGAGGAAGGCAGGAAGGAAGAAAGGAAGTAAGGAAGGGAAGGTAGGGAGGTAAGGAAGGAAGGGAGGAAGGAAGGGGGGGGGGAGGAAGGGGGGTAAGGGAAGGGAAAAGGTAAGTGATTTTCTTTTTGTTTCGCAGGCGATGTAACTTTGTTTGTGAATTGTTTGTATAAAAAGAAAGAAATAGTTGGTTTTTTTATCAAAACCGCTCTACCAACATCATCCCTCAAGACACACTCCAGATCAGACAACAGACGAGGGAAGAGGGAGGAGGGTGGGAAGAGAGAGGAGGAGGGAGGGAGAGAGGGAGAGGGGGAGGGGAGAGAGGAGGGAGGAGGGGGGGGGGGAGGAGGAGGGGGGGGGGAGGAAGGGGTCCACTCTCTGTCGCATGGGTATGACAGGACAAGTTCCTGATTTTAGTTTTTTAAAAATAATTTAGGGCTGGGGAGAATTACTTATACAGAGAATCATTACCATTAATTGGAAAAAGACGAGACAAATGAATTCCCTCAAGATGTCAGACGTCAGGTGTGTAGTCGTACATAAGTACCAAGAAATACGTGTGTTTTCACGAATAAAAACTTGGCTTTCAATATACTGCATCAACTACAAGAAAAAAAACATAAAAACAGAGCTAATTGCATACCTGCAATTTTTCATCAATATAATGTATATTTTACACAAATATTTGATTCGAAAACATCCAACTGAATACACTATGGTTACAAGTTCATACCCCCCCCCCCCCCACAACCAGTTAAGACCATGTTGGAAGACTTACGGCTGGCCGGCTGGGCCTGGCGAGGTTCTTCTCCTCTGGTTTTTTGGCAGCGTTGTCTGGTCGCTGGAGAGGCGACCCTTCGGATTTGGAAGAAGCTTTGAGGAGGGGAGGGGGAGGGGGAGGGGGGCAACGGTATAAGTTAGTAATCGTCAGCAAAGAGTGGCACAGCTGAGGTTCTAATGCAGTAGACCCCTTGATGTAGTTCTGCGCACGCAGGGGTTTTTCAGTCAACTGTCCTGGCGGTTGGAATCGGCAGGAACTGAAATGTCGTGAAAAAAAACCCGCTAATCTTTTTGGAAGTCTTTGTTGGTCATTTTCGGGCAAAAACAACAATCTAATCTAACAGAAAGATGTATTACCCTTTAAAAATGATGGAAGCAAAGGATGGTGGTGCGGTTTTAGTATGAGGAGGTTAATTTAAAGCAAAAAGTTAAAAACAAATAAAAATGTTTTTTTTCCACAGAGCATGCAAGAGTTCAGAATCACTCCAAACTGACGTACCAAGCCTCGTCTTTTATGGTAAAATAGACCATTATGTTGGTCTTGCAACCACGGGTACAGCCATTAAACAGCCAAAATAAATAAACAAATAAAATACAATATAATTCCAAGATTGGTCAGTTCAGAGAGAGATTCAAGAGTCGTCCCATGAGCCTTAGTCACCCGGCGGCCATCTTGGCTGCATCTTGGTTTCCAGACACTAAAGCTAGCAATCAGAACAACCAAGATGGCCGCCGGGTGAATACAATGCCAATGGGTTAGTCGTAGCTGAAGGCGTTAGTAGGGTGAGTGAGGTGGGGCTACAGTACCAGGGGACTCACAGCGTGGCCGGAAGCGGTCCCCGGAGCCGGCCTGGGAGCTGGAGTTGGAGGAGCCGGAGGAGCTGCCGCTGCCCGGCCGCGGCTGCAGCTTCTCCACGCGGTCCCACAGCGGACGCGGCTCCGCGCTGCTAACGGCACCCAGCGTGGCGAGAGGCGGCGTTAGCGCGAGCGGCGACATAATTAGCGCACCCACCCGCGCCGCGGTCCACGTTGGCACACGCGGACCGCATTAACAATAGCATGAGCAAGCTAACAAACGTGACACATTAGCAAACCTATTCCATGTTGCGGTCAACGTCAGCATGAACGACTGCATTAACAATAGCATTAGCAACCTAGCCAACGTGACACATTAGCAAACCTATTCCATGTTGCGGTCAACGTCAGCATGAACGACTGCATTAACAATAGCATTAGCAACCTAGCCAACATGACATTTTAGCAAATCTATGCAACTTGCGGACAACGTTAGCATGAATGACAGCATTAACAATAGCATTAGCAAGCTAACCAACGTAATTAGCCGACAATATCGTCAGCATTAACAACAGCGTTAACGTTGCAGCTTTTTGTGTCCGGGTTGGGGGGGGGCTGTTTACAAAAAGGCGGGCCGAAATTAAGTTTCCATGGTTACCTGCCAACGTTCCTCTGGGCGACCTGGTTGCTAGGCTGCGTCGGTAAGGGCGACTCGCGGCGGGAGAGCACAGGTGACCGGGACGTTGTCCTCACCGGGACCTAACACACACACACACACACACACACACACACACTCACACTCACACACACACACACCACACACACACACACACACACACACACACACACACACCACACACACACACACACACACACACACACACACACCCCGTTAGCATGAGAAAGGTAGATATATATATATATAGAAGATGGCGCAGAAGAGATGGGTGGCTTTGCAATTGTGGTCAGCAAAGAAAAATGTATAAAGTGAATAAGATAAGAATAATAAGATGATAAGATAAGATAAGATAAGATACTTTATTAATTCCGAAAGACATTTTTGTGCCAGAGGTTGCATAGCAATAGAATAATACAATTATAAATTTACAAATGTACAGTGATTAAGCCTAAGGAAAAATATAAGTAAGATATTCAGAATAAAGCAGAATTCAGCAAAGCAGCAACACGACACCAAAAATAAAATGGGCACACACACTCACAGCGCTGATTTGATTCGAAAGCAGAACAAAATGACAAATTCACAGGAAATCAAAGAAAAACCCAAACAGCGACACAGCACAAAGGCAAGCGGGCAGGCCATGGGTTGCCGAGAGAAGCAGTGACCAAAGATGGATGGCAGTGGGTTGGGGTCAGAGGGCAACGAGTGGTGGGACCTTAGAGCTGGGCAATACATTCATGGAGTCAATATTGCGAACAACGCTAAAAATAGACCATAATATTGTGATACACATTATTTTCAAAGACATTAAAAAGAGATGTATTTTTATTTCATTTGTTTTATTTTCAAATACCTCCTATCACCTCTCCTCCTCCTCCTCCTCCACCCTCTCCCCTCCCCCCTCACCTCCTCCACCCTCTCCCTCACACCCTCCTCCACCCCCATCACCTCCTCCTCCTCAACCTCCTCCACCTCATCACCTCCTCCTCCACCTCCACCCCATCACCTCCTCCATCACCTCCTCCTCCAGCCCTCACTTGTCCTCCTCCCGCACCATGTAGCGGGCCACCTTGAAGGAGCTGAGGTACTCGTTCATGTTCTGCACGGTCCGTGTCCTCCGTGTTGTCCTGGCTGCGGTCCAGCAGGCGCTCGATGGCGGCGCTGTCGTAGTGGATCACGCTGCCCTCGTCCTCGCCTTTCTCCCCGCCCGCCCCCGACGGACACTTCATACCTGGTGGGGGGGGGGGGGGAGAGAGAGGGGAGGGGAGGGGGAGGAGAGGGGGAGGGACGATTAGTGTCAATTGTTTTTGTACAACTGTTTTATTCTACTCACTAGTTAACTTTTATCATTCTATTAGGCTTATACACTTATCTTACCATACACCTTATCTTATCTTATCTAACATAACTGTTACGATTGTCAGAGTAGATTGAGCACAAAGACAATGGAAGAGGAATATGATTGAATATACTGTATATATATATATATATCAATGAGTACTTTTCGACTTAGCAATCTAAAGTTTACGAAAGGAATATCTGCGATTAACTATTTTAGGACTTCAAATAGTGAAGCTATTCAATCATTGTCAAATTTTTTGTGCCGATGAAATATTGTCGGACTACAAGTGTTTTCATCGTATTTTGTTGTACTACTGCTGTGTTTCTCTCTGTATTAGCTAGAATACTACCATAAATGTCACTATTGTTAGAGCCTTGTGTTCTCATTGTGTTATTTATGCAAAATATTAAGGAATGTCCTTTTCATGCCAATAAATAAGCCCCAAATAAGAATGTTGAATTGAATAATTGAATTGAGAGAGAGAGAGCGAGAGAGAGAGAGAGAGAGTTTGAGCTGAATTGTATTTATTATTCATCACTTCATGCAGGCCTTATGCAGGCCTTATTCAATAAACATTTTCCGATGAAAAAAACATTATTATTATTATCAAGTTACACTATTTGATCCGAGGAAATAATTTCACCATCTGCTCTTATTAAAGGAGAGCATGGTTCCTTGGAATTTGTGTTGGAATACCTTCACTGCTTATGTAAAGCGAGAGAGCGAGAGAGAGAGAGAGAGAGAGAGAGAGAGAGAGAGAGAGAGAGAGAGAGAGAGAGAGAGAGAGAAGTATATAAATATGAGTCATAAGGAAAACTACTGAATTACTTGTTGGCATGATTTGCGTTTCAATGTAGGTTTATTTTTTCTATTGTATTTTTAAAAATCACCACGCAACGGCTGACATATTTGTTCCGTTGCAAAAGTATTTGTCCACCCTGCCTCGTCTCTGTTTCCCTCTCTTCTCCCTCCTCCTCCTCCTCCTCCACCCCTCATCATCTCCTCCTCCACCCTCCACCTCCACCCCATCCCCTACTCCTCCATCACCTACTCCACCCCCAATCACCTCCTCCTCCTCCTCCTCCTCCTCCTCCACCCGCCTCACACCCTCTACTACGCAGTTTCGCCAGGAGATGGACATTCGGACGCGGCGCCGGTGACTTTGATTGGTTGTATTTGGTCGGGTGGTCTCACCGTCGGTCTGGTCCTTGAACAGCTCCTCGGTGCCGAACTTGAGGATGTCGTCGAGCTCCTGCTTGGACATGGATCCGGCCTTGGAGCCCAGGCCCGGCCGCACCACCAGGTGGGTCAGCATCATCTTCCTCTTGGCCACTGCGTGATCCTCTCCTCAACGCTGGCGCGCGTCACGAACCGGTAGATCATCACCTTCTTGGCCTGGCCGATGCGGTGGGCGCGGCTGAAAGCCTGGCGGGCAGAGAGACATAGATAGAGAGAGAGAGAGAGAGAGAGAGAGAGAGAGAGAGAGAGAGAGAGAGAGAGAGAGACGGTAGGCGAGAGAGAGAGAGGGGGAGGGAGAGAGAGAGAGGGGGATGGAGAGAGAGAGGGGGAGGGGGGAGAGCGAGAGTAGGGGGGGAGAGGAGGGAGAGAGAGAGAAGTAAAGATAAGAGAGTGAGTGATGGAGAGAGATGGAGGAATAGAAAGAGAGAGAGGGGGGTGGAAGCAAGAGGAGAGAGAGAGATAGAAGTAAAGATATAAGAGAGAGTGATGAAGACAGCGGGAGAGAAAGAGAAAGGGGGAGAGAAAGTGAGAGAGAGGGAGTGAGAGGGGGGTTGGCAGAGAGAGAATGGGATAGAGGGATAGAAGGGAGAGCGAGGCAGAGACAGAGATGTAAGAATGGAGCAAGAGATAGAGATAAAAGGAGAGGGAGATAAAGCTAAAACACGAGAGAGATGGAGAGAGAGGAAAGGAGGGAGAGAGAAAATATCAAAAGATGTAAAGATAAAGAAAGAGAGAGAGAGAAAGACAGAGAGAGAAAGTGAGAGAGGGGGAGGGAGAGAGAGGGATTTAAAGAAAGAGAGAGAGAGAAGAGTGATCACTAGTCTCTCCAGACTTGCTGTGTGTGTGTTTTTTACGTTTATGCCAGCGTGTTGTTATTGGATTACTTTATCAGTGGTTTAGCTCGATATTAAAAGCGATGACAGTGGCAAAGATATTATTTGCGTCGCAGTTTTGACCTTTTTCAGAAAGGTTTTGTTTTTTACGAGGTATTTTATTGATCCGAAGCAGAAAACAGGAAATCCAGGAAATGAATTCCAAAAAAATGTACTTGCCCTTTCATTCCGCAACGTTTATGTTCATTGGCAACAGATGAAAAATATCAAATGCGAAAATAAAATGGGAAAAAAAGTCTGGAAACTATGCAAGTTTTGTTGTTTTTCCATCACAAGGAAAGAAAAAAAAAAGTTCCATGGGCCTCCTCTTAAGCAAGCGGGCGGATGGAACTGCGTGCCGAGTTCTGTTCGTCCCGCGCCCAGCGAGTTAGCTGCCGAAAACCAAGATGGCCGACCTGTATGTCGTTGTGCGGGTTCCAGTCGGAGTCGAAGATGACGACGGTGTCGGCGGTCGCCAGGTTGATGCCCAGGCCGCCCGCTCTGGTGGACAGCAGGAAGCAGAACTGGCACGCCCCCGGAGCTGATGAGGAAAATGAGGACGGGAACGAAAGACAGACGGACAGACAGGCGGACAGACAGGCAGACAGACGGACACGTTCAGTGCCTCATTATGGACAACCGGAAGGAGAAGAAAGGAAGTATGTCAGGAAGTGAAATGTCAAATCAAGTCCATTTCATTTGCATAGCGCCTTAGTCAAATTTACAGCGTAAAAATGATAAATTACGACAATTGTAACTAATTACACAATGAACACCCACTTAAGCCCTCTAAACTGAAAACCAAAGAAGAAGAAGAAAGTTTGAGAACTGAACACGAGCGAACCCTCCTTCCAGGGACGAGAGGGTGAGACGTGCAATAACTGTAAACCTCACCAGGCCGCCGCCGCCCCCCCCCCCACCACTGCCCCTCCCATGCACACACACACACACACACACACACACACACACACACATACGCAGTACATGCACTCACATAGCTCGACTACATAACTTAATACTAATTTTGGTTTGGTTTATATTGCCTTGTTGTTTACATGCCTCCTTGTTTATATGCCTTGCTGTTTATACGTTTATATGCTTATTTGGTTACGTTTCTCATTCCTAAGAAAAAGCTGTTCTTTTTTTGCTGTCAAGCCTGTAAATAGTGTGGATATTCTGATTCTTATCCCTCCAATTTGTGATATTTGTATTGTTCTGTGGCACATTCCGCTGGGCATCGCCACTTTTTCGTTCCCCTGCACGTCCTGTATGTGTACGTGACGAATAAAGTTCTTGAATCGTGAATATCTTCCCACTGGGCAGCCGGGCGGTTGTTTTTCTCACCGTTGAAGCGGTCGATGGCCTCCTGCCGCAGCGCCCCTGTGACCCCGCCGTCGATCCTCTCGTACTTGTAGCCCTCGTGGTCCAGGAAGTCCTCCAGCAGATCCAGCATCTTGGTCATCTGCACACACAGAGAGAGATGGAGAGGTAGAGAGAGGTAGAGAGAGAGGTAGAGAGGGGTGGGGGTGTATAGAGAGAAAAAGGGGGGGGGGGGAGAGGGGGAGATAGAGAGAGAGAGAGGGGGGGTGTAGAGGGAGGTAGAGAGAGAGGGGGGGTAGAGTGAGCGAGAGAGATAGAGAGAGAAGGGGACAGAGGGAGAGAGAAGAGAGCAGTGTAGAAAGAGAGAGAGGGAGGTGGAGAGAGAGAGGGTGAGAGTGATCGGGGGAGAGAGAGGTGGAGATGGAGAGGGAAAGGGGGGGGTGTAGAGTGAGAAAGAGAGAGAGAGAGAGAAGGAGAGAGAAATGGAGAGAGAGAGAGGTAGAGAAAAAGACATGGAGATGGAGAGAGATGGGGAGAGGAGGGAGGGACAGAGAAAGAGAGAGCGGGATGGAGAGAGAAACGGAGAGAGAGAGAGAGAGATGGAGAGGGAGAGAGAGAGACAGAGAAAGAGAGGGGAGAGAGAACGGAGTGAGGGAGAGGAACAGAGAGAGAATAAACAAACAAAAAAGAGAGAGAGAAGGAAAAATGAAAACCACGAGAAGGAGAGCGAGAGAGGTTGTGAAAATCAGTGAAGGCAGAGAGAGAGGAGAGAGAGAGAGCAAGAGAGAGAGAGAGAGTTCCTTCAGATGCACGCTCGCCCAACAAAACGGGAATGTTTTATAATGCGATTAAATGCGATTTTTATAAAGCACTTAAAACAATCCCAAAAAAAATGTGTTCCCAACTTTCACGAGCACCGTTCCAAGAGAGTTCCAAGTCACAGAGAGATATATATATATATGTAGATATAACAACGAGGCCGCCATATTGGTCAGGGGAAGCCAGGCCTCCTAATGCATGTATGTCCATCGAGGTGGGAAAAGGTCTATCCACAATTATAACATCAAATCCTCATAACTCTAATAATAATCTAATAATCCACTAATTTTTAACTGATTTTCAAGCGGTTTGGTTAGCTACAAATGCCAGATGTGTATTTATGATCCAGGATACTTCGTTAAATTTAATTCGTAACAGTAAAATATTGTAAAAGACATTCTCACCTGTGAATTGACCTGTTATTCCCTGTTGCTTATTTTTGGCATTTCTTTCTTTGGAACAAATCGAAAAGCAGCACAAAAGTCTGGTATTTTATTGCTTTTATTACAATTGTAACTGAACAGAACCGGTCAGAACCCCTCAGCATCTGTGTGTATGTATGCATGTGTGTTTGTGTGTGTGTGAGTGTGTGTGTGTGTGTGTGTGTGTGTGAGTGAGGACCTGAGAGAACACCAGCACCCGGTGTCCCTGGTCTTTCAACTTCCTCAGCATCTTCTGCATCAGCATCAGCTTCCCGGAAGCCTTGGTGAGGCCCCCGCCCTCGTAGGCCCCGGTGCCCGTCTTGGGGGCCTCCTACACACACACACACACACACACACACACACGCACACACACACACACACACAAACATGATTGTACTATTTTCCATTTGAACGGGTCGCTGTGCTCTTTAGCGGTGTAGTACACATATTTCTCCACCAGGTGGCACTAAACTGCCTCTGAGCTCTCATGCATTTAATCCTATTTGTTTTCCTCTGTATTCTAGATGACAAAAAAAGCTATTTATGAGTCGTGTTTATGATTGAAACACTTTATTAGCTTTTTTCATTGCGACTGTATGACGATTTCTTTTCATATTATTTCATTTTTCATATACTATTTGAATTATTTTGTTTTTACTCTTATTTAACAATACTGTCGTGTACTTTCTGCTGTGACAGCCGACTCTCCCTTCTGGGATTGATAAAGTCGCATGTGTGTCTGTGTGTCTGTGTGTGTGTGTGTGTGTGTGTGTGTGTGTGTGTGTGTGTGTGTGTGTGTGTGTGTGTGTGTGTGTGTGCGCGCTCTCTCACCATGGAGGCAACGGGGAACAGGTAGGGGTGATTGCAACACTTCTTCAGGTCCATCATGATGTTGAGCAGGGACACCTGGGTGCCACCGCCCTTGGAGTTCAGCGCGTCAAAGTTCTTGGTGAGGATCAGCTTGTAGTACTTCCTGTTTCGACGAGGAGGAGAGACGAGGAGGAGAGGGGGAGAGAGGAGGAGCGAGAGAGGGATGGAGTAGAGAGAAGTGATGAGAGGGGAGGGAGAGGGGAGGAGATAGGAGGAGAGAGGAGGAGAGAGAGTGGGAGACAGGGAAGAGGAAGAGAGAGGAGAGAGAGGGAGAGAGAGAAGGAGAGAGTTGGGGAGAAAGGAGAGAGGAGGAGAGAGGGAGTGGAGGAGAGAGGTAGAGGAGGAGAGAGGGAGAGAGTGAGAGGAGAGAGTGAGAGGAGAGGAGAAGGAGAGAGGAGAGGGAAAGGAGAAGAGTTGGGGAGAAAGGAGAGAGGAGGAGAGAGGAGAGAGGAAGAGAGAGGGAGAGAAATAAGAGGAGAGAGGAGAGAGGTGGAGAGGAAACAGAGGATGAACGGGGGGGCGAAGGAGAGACGATGAGAGAGAAGAGAGTAGAGAGAGAGAGAGAGAGAGAGAGAGAGAGAGAGAGGGGGGGCGGTGAGAGGTGCACAACAGAATTTGCCTCAAACTCTCCAACCCTTGCTGTCTGCAACACAGCGGTTGGCATTTCAGCAGCAGTGGTTGTTGTTTGTTGTTTGTTGTTGTTGTGTGTTGTTTTGCTATCCTCCACCTACTTCTGCATGGGGCTGAGCTCCACACGGACGATGAGCTCCGTCTTGGAGGGCATGTGCTTGAAGACGTCGGCCTTGAGCCTGCGCAGCATGTGGGGACCCAGCACGTCGTGCAGCTTCTTGATCTGGTCCTCCTTGGAGATGTCTGCAAACTCCTCCAGGAAGCCATCCAGGTTGCTGTGACGACAGGGGGGGGGGGGGGAGGGAGAGAGGAGAGAGGAAAGGAAGAGATGAGAGAGAGAGAGAGGGATGGAGAGAGGGATGGAGGGAGGAGAGAGAGGAGAGAGGGATGGAGAGGGGGAGGAGAGATAGAGAGGGGGAGGGAGGAGAGAGGGGGAGGGAGGGGGAGACTGATGGAGAGAGGAAGAGAGAGGAAAGGACAGAGATGAGAGAGAGTCATGGAGGGAAGGGGGGGAAATGGATGAAAGAGGGAGAGGGAGGGATACAGAGAGATAGATGGAGTGAGGACACAGAGAGGTGGGTTGAGAAATGGAGGGAGAGGGAAATAAAGAAAGGGAAAAACAGTGAGAGAGAGAGAATGATGGAGATGAAAAGGTAAAGAAAAGAGAGATGGGTTTTAGAGATAGATAGGGGAGAGAGACAAGAGAAATATGAGGGGAAATAGTTAAAAAAGTGGACTTGAGAAGGATGGAGTGAGGGTGGAAAGAACGACAGAAAGAAAGAGAGACAGATCAGAAGAGACCCAGCAGAGACAGAGCGACGGGTTGGGGGGCGGGGTCTGTGTGAGGGCGGGGCCGTACTTGAAGCGGTTGGGGGTGAGGAAGTTGAGCAGGTGGAACAGCTCCTCCAGGTTGTTCTGCAGCGGCGTTCCCGTCAGCAGCAGCTTGTGGTCGATCTTGTAGTCGTTCAGACGCCGGAAGAACTGGCAGAAGGGTGGGAAAGGGAGACTATAGTAGGTACGATAATATTTGACGTGTTTCCACATTCTCTACTATTTCAGTTACATCCACCTGTAACACCGGTAAATTACTTATCTCGTCTTATATCAAGTTATTTTAAATGAAGACTTTTTCCACATATTAATCATGTAATTTAGGTTTTACAGAAGCAAAAGAACAGTGAAAACCAAAACAGAGAGGATAAAATACAAAATAAATAAAACACAATATACATACAAAATGTACAAACATGTGCAAAATGAATCAAATAGAATAAATAATGCAATGGAATTTATAACTGATTCCAAAATGGCTGCCTGAGGGGGTTACCGTACCTTAGACTGGTTGTTCTTGAGACGGTGGGCCTCATCCACCACCAGACAGGCCCAGTCGATGGACTTGAGGGAGCTCTGGTCGATGGTCACCAGCTCGTAGGACGTCAGCAGCACGTGGAACTTAATGGGAGCTTCTCTCTACGGAGAGGGATGGAGGGGGGCGAGAGATATTAAGATAACCAACTCCACTAAAGCCCCACCCACCCACAGTTCGAAGCTCCGCCCCCCACCCCCCCTTTCACACAAAGCCCCACCCACCCGCAGCCGGAAGGCCTTCCTCCCGCCCCGGGAGGCGGCGGCGTCGTCGTACGTCAGCTCGTTCTCCCTGATGATGGCGCGACTGTCCTTGTCCCCGGTGTACGTCACCACGTAGAAGTCCGGCGCCCACATCTCAAACTCCCGCTCCCAGTTGATGATGGTGGACAGCGGGGCGCTCACCAGGAAGGGGCCCTTGGTGTGGCCCTGGACACACACACACACACACATACACAACACACATACACACACACACACACATAAGCACAAGACAAGGACATTAGCGACGGTAACACAGGGAATTTTGACGTATGCACATTTTTTGTAGTTAAAAGTTTTCAAGTTATATTAAAAGCAGTTAAAAGTTAGATCGAAGTTGCTTGTTTAGTTTTGTTCTGCTTCAGGGTTTTGTTGAATGATGAAAGCACACATAAGTTGTATACTTCTATTCTTGCAATAAATCGACTCACTGTTCTCACATAACACCACTGTCACGGTCACCTTCGTATGTAAATTATTAATATTGCCTCTGATATTGACTGCCTCATTCAAGAGTGTTGAGGAAGATGATAGTCTAAATGGTCGCCATCATTATAATATTATCTTATTCATCAAATTACTGATGAATAAATATCAGGTGTCCGGATGTCTGCATGGTCTGGTTCACTGTGGCATTATGTAATACCATATCAATATTATTATTCATATTAATCATATCCATATCTCTGCTACCTCTTTGAAAAGGGACTAGATGAAGACAATGGTCTGGATCAGGGGTGGCCAACCAGTCAGAGTTTTAGTTTTATAGGAAATTAAAATGGAGGCCCAGGTCTCACTCCTCCATCGCTCTGGTTGTCCTCTCCCTCTCTCCCCTCTCCCCCCTCTCCCCCCTGGAGCAGAGCGGGGAGGAGGAGGAGGAGGAGGAGTCGGAGGGCCCGGAGGACTCCTCCGTACCCGCCCCCTCCATGCACAGCCCCGACGCCGCGGCACACGTGAAGAACAAGAACAAGCGAGGGAGGCCCATGAAGAAAAAGAAGAAGAAAGGTAAACACACTGCTGATGACCTGTGTTAAATATGACTTATTACTTATTAATACTTCTTAAGTCTGTCTCTTTCTCCCTTTCTTTCCATCCCTCACCCCTTCTCATCTCACCTTTCCTCCCCCCCCTCTGTCTCGCAGCGGCGGCAGTGTCGGTGGGTGAGGAGGTGGTGGGGGGAGAGGAGGGCGTGTCAGTGGGCGGGGCCGGGGGTGACGGCTACGAGACGGACCACCAGGACTACTGCGAGGTGTGCCAGCAGGGTGGCGAGATTATCCTGTGTGACACGTGTCCGCGGGCCCACCACCTGGTGTGTCTGGAGCCCGAGCTGGAGAAGGCCCCCGAGGGAAAGTGGAGCTGCCCGCACTGCGTGAGTGTAGCAATTCTCCATGCCACAAAGCCACATGAAGTGGCTGAGTTCGGCACCACAGGCAGTGGTGATGAAATGTCTGGTTAATTGACCCACCCTAGACTCTAACTGGGCCAAGTGAGGCTGCCGCCCCACCCACCCTATACTGGGCCAGGTGAGGCTGCAGCCCCACCCACCCTAGACTCTAACTGGTCCAGTGAGGCCAATTAAGCCAGCTACAGAACACACACACTCCCACAGTGAGTTTCTGCTCAAACCACCAACCACCCGGAAAACAGCCACATCATATGCAGACAGAGATAAGGTTGAAAATCAGCAAACTTATCTTTGAACTTCTACTTGTGCTTCTATGGTACACGTCAAGTCGTTTGAAATGAGTTAAATACCTTCACCTCCTCACCTCCTCACCTCTTTCTCTCCTCCTCCACAGGAAAAGGAGGGCATCCAGTGGAGGCGAAAGATGACGACTTCGAGGAGTTCGACGAGGAGGCCGGCGAGGACCGCATGGCCGCCCGTCCGCCGCCGCCGCCGCCGCCGCCGCGCCGCCCGCCGCCGCCGCCGGCCACCGTCGTCGTCGTTGTCGCCGGTCACCGCGGCGACCGTGGCAGGGTTGGGGTTGGCGGTGGAGGAGGAAGAGGAGGAGGAGGAAGAGGAGGAGGACGACGACCACATGGAGTTCTGCCGGGTGTGTAAGGACGGGGGGGAGCTGCTGTGCTGCGACGCCTGCACCTCCTCCTACCACATCCACTGTCTGAACCCCCCGCTGCCGAGATCCCCAACGGGGAGTGGCTGTGTCCCCGATGCCTGGTGGGTACCGCCCCGGGTAGTGATGGCTGTTGTGTTGTTTTGTTGTGCTGTTGTTGTTGTTTGGTTTTTGTGATGTTGTAGTGATCTTGTGTTGTCTTGTGATGTCTTTTGTTGTGTTGTTTTGTGTTGTCTTGTGATGTGTTTTGTTGTCTTGTGATGTGTTTTGTTGTGTTGTTTGTGATGTGTTTTGTTGTGATGTGTTGCTTTGTACGTGTTGTGTATTGTTTTGTTGTGTTGTTTTGTGATGCGTTATGTTGTGTTGCTTTGTGACATGTTGCGTATTGTTTTGTTGTGATGTAGAGTTGTTTTGTATGCGTATTATTTATTGTTATGTTGTGATGTGGTTTTTGTGATGCGTTTTGTTCATTGTTTGTTGTGCTGTTTGTTATTTTATGATGTGCAGTGTTGTGTTTATTGTTTTGTTGTGTTATTTTGTTGTGGTGTTGCCTTGCGTTACTCGTGATGTGTGTTGCCTTGCGTTACTTCGTGATGTGTGTTGCCTTGTGTTCTTTTCTGTTGTCTTTTGACGTTCAGAATTGTTTCAGTTTGTGGTGCCATGTTTATTGCGTCATATATGCTCTGCAGGCTGTCACTAGATCCTCAATCTGTTCATTTGGATTATGAACGATAGAGAGTTAAATTCCTCAATGAGTTTCCTCCGCAGGTGGCTGGGCTCAGCCTTAGAGATAGGGTGAGGAGCTCAGACATCCGGAGGGAGCTCGGAGTAGAGCCGCTGCTCCTCCGCAGCGAAAGGAGTCAGCTGAGGTGGTTCGGGCATCTGATTAGGATGCCCCCCGGGCGCCTCCCCTTTGGAGGTTTTCCGGGCACGTCCAACTGGGAGGAGACCCCGGGGCAGACCCAGAACCCGCTGGAGGGATTATATATCTCTTTTCTTTTCTGCGCAGTGTCCACAAATCAAGGGGCGTGTCCAGAAGATCCTCCACTGGCGGTGGGGGGAGCCGCCGGCCCCCATCCCCGTGCCCCCGCCCCCCGACGCCCCGCCCGACGCCCCGCCCCCTCCCCCCATGAAGGGCCGGGCGGAGCGGGAGTTCTTCGTCAAGCTGACGGGCCAGTCCTACTGGCACTGCACCTGGATCACCGAGCTGCAGGTGAGGTTTCCGGGGTCCAGGGGGGGTCCTGTGAGCAAGGCAGCTTTCATAGCCCCTGGTGTGACGTTTTATCATGTTAATAATGAATAACTACACCACTGAGGGGGAAAAAATGTTGATCAGAATAAATATTCAAACAAATATTCTGATAAAATGTGTATTACTAGGAGTATATCAGTAGACATAAGTAGTTGGATATAAAACCGTATTACTGCGAATTATTACCGAGTAATAATAAAAATTATCATAAAAAATTAGTTAGTGATCATTAACATTCACCCTGTTTACTTACTCTTTCTTTCTTTCTCTCTCTGTCTCTGTCTCTGTCTCTGTCTCTCTCTCTCTCACTGTCTGTATTCTTCATGTCTCTCTCTCTCTTTCTCTATGCATTCTTCATGTCTCTTTATCTCTCTTTCTTTCTCTGTATTCTTCATCTCTCTCTTTCTCTCTCTATGTATTCTTCATGTCTCTCTCTCCCCTCTGTATTCTTCGTGTCTCTCTCTTTCTCTCTATGCATTCTGTATGTCTCTCTCGCTCTCTCTCTGTATTCTCCATCTCTCTCTCTCTCTCTCTCTCTCTCTCTCTCTCTCTCTCTCTCTCTCTATGTATTCTCCATGTCTCTCTCCCCCCCCAGCTGGAGCTGTTCCACTCGGTGATGTATCGTAATTACCAGAAGAAGACGGACATGGACGACCCCCCGCTGCTGGACTACGGCTCGGGGGCTGAGGAGGAGGAGGAGCCTGTGGCGTTGGCGGTGGCCACGCCCACAGTGGGGACCACCCCCACGACGGTTGCCGCGGCGGTGGAGAAGAGTGAGAAGCGGCGGTTCAAGGACCCCCAGCACGCCATCCTGGAAGATCGCTACTACAAGTACGGCATCAAGCCCGAGTGGATGATGATTCACCGCATCATCAACCACAGGTACGCTCACCTGGGCTGTGTGTGTGTGTGTGTGTGTGTTATTGTGTGTGTCTGTTTGTGTTATTGTGTGTGTGTGTGTGTGTGTGTGTGTGTGTGTGTGTGTGTGTGTGTGTGTGTGTGTGTGAGAGCTTCAAGTGTCTTTTAATTGTCAGGTACGCAGAAAATATGCAGGATTACACTGAGCACTGACATGCTTGAGACAAGGCCGAGTGTGTGTGTGTGTTGTGCCAGTGTGTGTGTGTGTGTGTGTTTATTTGTCTGTCTGTCTCTATTTGTGTTTAGTTGTGTGTGTGTGTGTATGTGTGTGTGTGTTTATATGTCAGTATGTGTCTGTTTGTGTTGGGAGTGTGTGTACGCACGTGTCTATATGTGTGTGCGTGCCGTGCGCGTGTGTGTGTGTCTTTATCAGCGTGTATGTGTGCTGTGTCTGTTTGTGTTGTGTTGAGTGTGTGTATAGTGTGTGTGTGTGTGTGTTTACTGTGTTTATAAGCCTGTGTGTGTGTGTGTCTGTGTGTCTCTGTGTCTGTCTGTCTGTCTGTCTGTGCTTGTATGGATACACGTCTATGTGTCTATGTAGAAACCAGCATCATCAACATGTTCCAAAGCTTTTGACCCTATTCCCCGCCCCCCTCCCTAGCCTGGACAAGAAGGGCGTGTACCACTACCTGGTGAAGTGGAGGGACCTCACCTACGACCAGTGCACCTGGGAGCGCGACGACCTCGACATCCCACACTTCTCCGTCTACAAGGCCTGCTACTGGAAACACCGGTAGGAGACCACACCCCCTCCCCAGCCCCCAACACACACACACATCTGACACCGGTTGATTGACAGGTGGGAAGATTCGGTTTACCGCAGATCATGTGATGTAGATGTGCTAGCAAGGATGTGAGTCGAATCGGCGAGAGAGGTCGTAGTGTTGTTGTAATCTTGTTGTAAAGCTGTTGTCGTTTTTATACATTTTGACGTTTCGCGCTTTACGTTCTGTTGTTGTTGTTCAGCAGGAAAAAAAATGGGAACGGTAGCAATTCGATAATCACTGATAGAAAGAATTGTAGAATATTTATAGAAATAGTGTGACTTCCTCATAGAATGAAAAGTCTGTCTTACTGCCTGACTGGCGAACTGACTCACTGATGCATTGACTGTCTCTGTCTGTCTGTCTGCCTGCCTGTCTGTTTGCCTGTCTGCCTGTGCGTCTGTCCGTCCAACAGGGACGACGTGCTGAAGGAGGACCCAGAGAAGCTGAAGAAGATGAGGAACAGGAACCAGGAAGGAGACGAAGAGGCCCCGGGGACACCAGTCAACGACGTGAGTGCGACCCCCCGGATCGTAATGTCCGACTCGTTCACTAAACTACCCGGATCGTAATGTAATGTCCGACTCGTTCACTAAACTACCAGGATCGTAATGTCCGACCCGTTCACAGCACTAGAATATCACTCGTGCTGTGTTGAAAATAATCGTTTTTAATGAGTTCTAAGAATAAACGTTGGTCAAAACCAAAAAACATGATTCATTGGAAAACACAAATCTGTTTTTGGTTGTTTATGTGTTTGTTTGTTTGTTTGTTTGCGTGTGTGGGGCAATTTAATGCCGAATTTTCTTGTGCATGTCCATTTAAGTAAATGCCACCATTTACAATGTCTTCATGTGGTCTTTGGCTTCAATTCTGTCATTCATTCCTTGAAAAAAAGCAAACTAACCGCGGCCAACTTGAGCACCTAATCTAATTCAACATCAACAACAAGAACATTGTACGATGCAGATGACCCTCGCCGATAATAATGGATAATTACCATAAAAAAACGTATATTTTACAAAAATACATTTATGTAACTTTTTTACTAATCCCTGAAGCCCTGTTTACACGAGAGGTACAATTTCGATTGTATCTAGACTAGGGCTGGGACTTTAACGCGTTAATTACGATTAATTAATTACAGAAAACATAACGCGTTAAACTAATTAACGCATTTTAATCGCACTTTATTTTTGCACTCCAAACACCACGGAACGTTTCTCAGTGGACGAATTGGCGGCTCAAATATGGGCGGACCGGAAGAGATCGTGTATTTATTTATTTTTTTGTTACCATTTTAGATGGTAGAAATGGTAGAGATGGCACTTTATGTTAAACTGTTGGTCTGTGTAGCTAAAATAAACAGGATTTTGCTGCTTAAACGTATGTATATGTCTATTCATTGATTCACTCGTATACCAAAATCCATTTGAATTGGAAAATGTTGCTTCTCGTGTCAAATATTGATATGCGATTAAAATGCGATTAATTACGATTAATTAATTACAAAGCCTCTAATTAATTAGATACATTTTTTTAATCGAGTCCCACCACTAATCTAGACTAAAACACTCAACAGTTTTACACGTATTTGCACTTGTACACTTTTTGGTCATAACCTGGCAACGTATTCCCCCCATCCCCAGCCCACCATCAAGTACGAGGAGCAGCCGGACTACGTGACGTCCACGGGGGGAACGCTGCACATGTACCAGCTGGAGGGGCTGAACTGGCTGAGGTTCTCTTGGGCCCAGGGCACCGACACCATCCTGGCCGACGAGATGGGCCTGGGCAAGACCATCCAGACCATAGTCTTCCTCTACTCCCTCTTCAAAGAGGTGCCCGCTCATATTAATAACATTAATATGAATCATATTAATGTGGTATTACATCATATTGCAGTGATCTAGACCATAGTCTCCATCCACTCCCTCCTGAAAGAGGTGGTCCAAATATAATGACTAAAGAATGTTATATTGTTATTATGAATATGAATATGGTATTAAATAATATTATAAGGACGAACATCCAGACCAGGCCTGGCCAACCCGCGGCTCTTATGTTCATATCGAATTTTGTGTTTTCTTTTATGGCTGTCAAAGTTAACGCGTTATCACAGATATTGCGCCAAGGATGTAGCCTGGAAATCCAGACCCACATCTAGAAAGCTGTAGGTCTGGTAATGAGCAATGAAAATGGCCCCAACTCGAGGGGCGGCACCAAGCATGCATTTGAAAATATCACTGCACGCAATTGGATAACACTACGACCAATCAGAAGAATACACGGGGTGACGTATCCAGAGGACGGAAACGAGTTTGTTTTGGAAAATAGTTTGACAGAGAGACGTAAATGTAGCCTAATGGAAATGGAGCCACTAAACGACTTTTGCCGTTTTTGCAAGCAGAATATGAGAATAGTTGGTTTGTACAGATACTCAAGTTTAACTCTTTTATTGTAGCGGCCAAAGCCGTTTCAAACAACTGGTGTTCATCCGTAGCCATCTTGCAATGTTTACTGACTGATTCCGGACTGATTCCGTCGCAGCGCTGACGTCATCTGTTTAGCCCGCTTCTGGCCCGCCTATATCAGATACACCGATGTGATTGGTTTACGTTCGAAACAACAGGAATTGCTAATGAGCATGTTACTCGTTACCAGAGTGACTCGCTGAGCAAATTCAAATTGTGCTCTCGCGAGAACTCTGGATTTCCAGGGTACCAAGGATGCGCAATGACGTGAGGCACGCGACGGGCTCCGAGTCAGCGTCTCTGGGGGGGGGCGTCTGTTAATTCGCGGTTCTGATGGGGGGGGGGGGATCCGTTAATTCACGGTTCTGATAGGGGGGGGAGGGTGGTCCGTTAATTTGCAAGTTCTGATGGGGGGGTGGGGGGGTGGGGTCCGTTAATTCGCGGTTCTGATGGGGGAGGGGTGGGGGTCCGTTAATTCGCGGTTCTGATGGGGGGGGGTGGGGTCCGTTAATTCGCGGTTCTGATGGGGGAGGGGTGGGGGCCCGTTAATTCGCGGTTCTGATGGGTGGGGGGAATTAACTAGAATTAACTAGATAAGATTATGAAAATGTTATGGGCAGTGGCTACAAATATTTTTGGTGTGTGTGAGAGGAAGAGATGTTCATGTGTGTATGATGTGGCTCTTTGCTGTAACAGTAAAAAAAATGGGCTCTTCGTCTCTGACTGGTTGGCCACCCCTGATCCAGACCATTGTCTTCATCTAGTCCCTTTTCAAAGAGGTAGCAGAGATATGGATATGATTAATATGAATAATAATATTGATATGGTATTACATAATGCCACAGTGAACCAGACCATGCAGACATCCGGACACCTGATATTTATTCATCAGTAATTTGATGAATAAGATAATATTATAATGATGGCGACCATTTAGACCTATCATCTTCCTCAACACTCTTGAATGAGGCAGTCAATATCAGAGGCAATATTAATAATTTACATACGAAGGTGACCGTGACAGTGGTGTTATGTGAGAACAGTGAGTCGATTTATTGCAAGAATAGAAGTATACAACTTATGTGTGCTTTCATCATTCAACAAACCCTGAAGCAGAACAAAACTAAACAAGCAACTTCGATCTAACTTTTAACTGCTTTTAATATAACTTGAAAACTTTTAACTACAAAAAATGTGCATACGTCAAAATTCCCTGTGTTACCGTCGCTAATGTCCTTGTCTTGTGCTTATGTGTGTGTGTGTGTGTATGTGTGTTGTGTATGTGTGTGTGTGTGTGTGTGTCCAGGGCCACACCAAGGGCCCCTTCCTGGTGAGCGCCCCGCTGTCCACCATCATCAACTGGGAGCGGGAGTTTGAGATGTGGGCGCCGGACTTCTACGTGGTGACGTACACCGGGGACAAGGACAGTCGCGCCATCATCAGGGAGAACGAGCTGACGTACGACGACGCCGCCGCCTCCCGGGGCGGGAGGAAGGCCTTCCGGCTGCGGGTGGGTGGGGCTTTGTGTGAAAGGGGGGGGTGGGGGCGGAGCTTCGAACTTGTGGGTGGGTGGGGCTTTAGTGGAGTTGGTTATCTTAATATCTCTCCGCCCCCCCCCCCCCCCCCCCCCCACTCCATCCCTCTCCGTAGAGAGAAGCTCCCATTAAGTTCCACGTGCTGCTGACGTCCTACGAGCTGGTGACCATCGACCAGAGCTCCCTCAAGTCCATCGACTGGGCCTGTCTGGTGGTGGATGAGGCCCACCGTCTCAAGAACAACCAGTCTAAGGTACGGTAACCCCCTCAGGCAGCCATTTTGGAATCAGTTATAAATTCCATTGCATTATTTATTCTATTTGATTCATTTTGCACATGTTTGTACATTTTGTATGTATATTGTGTTTTATTTATTTTGTATTTTATCCTCTCTGTTTTGGTTTTCACTGTTCTTTTGCTTCTGTAAAACCTAAATTACATGATTAATATGTGGAAAAAGTCTTCATTTAAAATAACTTGATATAAGACGAGATAAGTAATTTACAGGTGGATGTAACTGAAATAGTAGAGAATGTGGAAACACGTCAAATATTATCGTACCTACTATAGTCTCCCTTTCCCACCCTTCTGCCAGTTCTTCCGGCGTCTGAACGACTACAAGATCGACCACAAGCTGCTGCTGACGGGAACGCCGCTGCAGAACAACCTGGAGGAGCTGTTCCACCTGCTCAACTTCCTCACCCCCAACCGCTTCAAGTACGGCCCCGCCCTCACACAGACCCCGCCCCCCAACCCGTCGCTCTGTCTCTGCTGGGTCTCTTCTGATTGTGTTTTTGTGTGTTGTGTGTGTATGTGTGTGTGTGTTTATATGTCAGTATGTGTCTGTTTGTGTTGGGAGTGTGTGTACGCACGTGTCTATATGTGTGTGCGTGCCGTGCGCGTGTGTGTGTGTCTTTATCAGCGTGTATGTGTGCTGTGTCTGTTTGTGTTGTGTTGAGTGTGTGTATAGTGTGTGTGTGTGTGTGTGTTCACACAACTAAACACAAATAGAGACAGACAGACAAATAAACACACACACACACACACACTGGCACAACACACACACACACTCGGCCTTGTCTCAAGCATGTCAGTGCTCAGTGTAATCCTGCATATTTTCTGCGTACCTGACAATTAAAAGACACTTTGAAACTCTCACACACACACACACACACACACACACACACACACACACACACACACACACACACACACACAATAACACAAACAGACACACACAATAACACACACACACACACACACACAGCCCAGGTGAGCGTACCTGTGGTTGATGATGCGGTGAATCATCATCCACTCGGGCTTGATGCCGTACTTGTAGTAGCGATCTTCCAGGATGGCGTGCTGGGGGTCCTTGAACCGCCGCTTCTCACTCTTCTCCACCGCCGCGGCAACCGTCGTGGGGGTGGTCCCCACTGTGGGCGTGGCCACCGCCAACGCCACAGGCTCCTCCTCCTCCTCAGCCCCGAGCCGTAGTCCAGCAGCGGGGGGTCGTCCATGTCCGTCTTCTTCTGGTAATTACGATACAATCACCGAGTGGAACAGCTCCAGCTGGGGGGGAGAGAGACATGGAGAATACATAGAGAGAGAGAGAGAGAGAGAGAGGAGAGAGAGAGAGAGAGAGAGAGAGATGGAGAATACAGAGAGAGAGCGAGAGAGACATACAGAATGCATAGAGAGAAAGAGAGAGACACGAAGAATACAGAGGGGAGAGAGAGACATGAAGAATACATAGAGAGAGAAAGAGAGAGATGAAGAATACAGAGAAAGAAAGAGAGATAAGGAGACATGAAGAATGCATAGAGAAAGAGAGAGAGAGACATGAAGAATACAGACAGTGAGAGAGAGAGAGACAGAGACAGAGACAGAGACAGAGAGAGAAAGAAAGAAAGAGTAAGTAAACAGGGTGAATGTTAATGATCACTAACTAATTTTTTATGATAATTTTTATTATTACTCGGTAATAATTCGCAGTAATACGGTTTTATATCCAACTACTTATGTCTACTGATATACTCCTAGTAATACACATTTTATCAGAATATTTGTTTGAATATTTATTCTGATCAACATTTTTTCCCCCTCAGTGGTGTAGTTATTCATTATTAACATGATAAAACGTCACACCAGGGGCTATGAAAGCTGCCTTGCTCACAGGACCCCCCCTGGACCCCGGAAACCTCACCTGCAGCTCGGTGATCCAGGTGCAGTGCCAGTAGGACTGGCCCGTCAGCTTGACGAAGAACTCCCGCTCCGCCCGGCCCTTCATGGGGGGAAGGGGCGGGGCGTCGGGCGGGGCGTCGGGGGGCGGGGGCACGGGGATGGGGGCCGGCGGCTCCCCCCACCGCCAGTGGAGGATCTTCTGGACACGCCCCTTGATTTGTGGACACTGCGCAGAAAAGAAAAGAGATATATAATCCCTCCAGCGGGTTCTGGGTCTGCCCCGGGGTCTCCTCCCAGTTGGACGTGCCCGGAAAACCTCTAAGGGGAGGCGCCCGGGGGGCATCCTAATCAGATGCCCGAACCACCTCAGCTGACTCCTTTCGACGCGGAGGAGCAGCGGCTCTACTCCGAGCTCCCTCCGGATGTCTGAGCTCCTCACCCTATCTCTAAGGCTGAGCCCAGCCACCCTGCGGAGGAAACTCATTGAGGAATTAACTCTCTATCGTTCATAATCCAAATGAACAGATTGAGGATCTAGTGACAGCCTGCAGAGCATAATATGACGCAAATAAACATGGCACCACAAACTGAAACAATTCTGACGTCAAAAGACAACAGAAAAGAACACAAGGCAACACACATCACGAAGTAACGCAAGGCAACACACATCACGAAGTAACGCAATGCAACACCACAACAAAATAACACAACAAAACAATAAACACAACACTGCACATCATAAAATAACAAACAGCACAACAAAACAATGAACAAAACGCATCACAAAACAACACATCACAACATAACAATAAATAATACGCATCACAAAACAACTCTACATCACAACAAAACAATACGCAACATGTCACAAAGCAACACAAAACAACACAACATAACGCATCACAAAACAACACAACAAAACAATACACAACACGTTACAAAGCAACACATCACAACAAAACACATCACAAAACAACACAACAAAACACATCACAAGACAACAAAACACATCACAAGACAACACAAAACAACACAACAAAAGACATCACAAGACAACACAAGATCACTACACATCACAAAACCAAACAACACAACAGCACAACAAAACAACACAACAGCCATCACTACCCGGGGCGGTACCCACCAGGCATCGGGGACACAGCCACTCCCCGTTGGGGATCTCGGGCAGCGGGGGGTTCAGACAGTGGATGTGGTAGGAGGAGGTGCAGGCGTCGCAGCACAGCAGCTCCCCCCCGTCCTTACACACCCGGCAGAACTCCATGTGGTCGTCGTCCTCCTCCTCTTCCTCCTCCTCCTCTTCCTCCTCCACCGCCAACCCCAACCCTGCCACGGTCGCCGCGGTGACCGGCGACAACGACGACGACGGTGGCGGCGGCGGCGGCGGCGGCGGCGGCGGCGGCGGACGGGCGGCCATGCGGTCCTCGCCGGCCTCCTCGTCGAACTCCTCGAAGTCGTCATCTTTCGCCTCCCACTGGATGCCCTCCTTTTCCTGTGGAGGAGGAGAGAAAGAGGTGAGGAGGTGAGGAGGTGAAGGTATTTAACTCATTTCAAACGACTTGACGTGTACCATAGAAGCACAAGTAGAAGTTCAAAGATAAGTTTGCTGATTTTCAACCTTATCTCTGTCTGCATATGATGTGGCTGTTTTCCGGGTGGTGGTGGTTTTGAGCAGAAACTCACTGTGGGAGTGTGTGTGTTCTGTAGCTGGCTTAATTGGCCTCACCTGGACCAGTTAGAGTCTAGGGTGGGTGGGGCTGCAGCCTCACCTGGCCCAGTATAGGGTGGGTGGGGCGGCAGCCTCACTTGGCCCAGTTAGAGTCTAGGGTGGGTCAATTAACCAGACATTTCATCACCACTGCCTGTGGTGCCGAACTCAGCCACTTCATGTGGCTTTGTGGCATGGAGAATTGCTACACTCACGCAGTGCGGGCAGCTCCACTTTCCCTCGGGGGCCTTCTCCAGCTCGGGCTCCAGACACACCAGGTGGTGGGCCCGCGGACACGTGTCGCACAGGATAATCTCGCCGCCCTGCTGGCACACCTCGCAGTAGTCCTGGTGGTCCGTCTCGTAGCCGTCACCCCCGGCCCCGCCCACTGACACGCCCTCCTCTCCCCCCACCACCTCCTCACCCACCGACACTGCCGCCGCTGCGAGACAGAGGGGGGGGGGAGGAAAGGTGAGATGAGAAGGGGTGAGGGATGGAAAGAAAGGGAGAAAGAGACAGACTTAAGAAGTATTAATAAGTAATAAGTCATATTTAACACAGGTCATCAGCAGTGTGTTTACCTTTCTTCTTCTTTTTCTTCATGGGCCTCCCTCGCTTGTTCTTGTTCTTCACGTGTGCCGCGGCGTCGGGGCTGTGCACGGAGGGGGCGGGTACGGAGGAGTCCTCCGGGCCCTCCGACTCCTCCTCCTCCTCCTCCTCCCCGCTCTGCTCCAGGGGGGAGAGGGGGGAGAGGGGAGAGAGGGAGAGGACAACCAGAGCGATGGAGGAGTGAGACCTGGGCCTCCATTTTAATTTCCTATAAAACTAAAACTAGGACTGAATGATACAGTTAAAAAAAATCATATTGCGATTATTTTGACAGATTGTAGTGCCATTGGAATATTATTCACTATTTGTGGAGAAATATATTTTCATTTTCACTTTGTTTTCATTCACTTTGTTTAATTCCATGATGTCACTTCCTGCGGCGGAACTCACAGAACAGCTTTTCTTCCGCTTCCCGCCGAGGGGCCCCAGTTTGATGCGGATGGGCGCCATCTTTTTAGCCTTGGCCTGAGCCGCGGCCGCCGCCTTCTTCTTGTCCGACACGCGAGGACTTTTACTGCGCTTCTTGTATCCCGGCCCTGAAGAGTAAAAGGCAGTTCTGAACACAAATTTTGGGGTAGACTTACCCCCCATTGTTTAATGTAAGCCTATTTAATTAAGCCTTCGCTTAACTGTTAAGAAAATACATTGAATGGTGGACGTTTATTCAAACTGGCGGCTGGAATGATCAAAGCTAGCATATAAAGTTACCGTGGTTCCCAGGCGTTCTCAGGCTTCTAATTTGCGTTATTTGGCAAGAATGAAGGGGCGGGACTTCCACGCATGTTTCAGAGGAAGCGATATCCCTTTCAGTTTTGCGACATCCAATTAGAGATAAGATAAGATCCGTTTCAGTTACGTTTTTCAGGATATTGCTCTGTCAACTTCTTATCTTTGTTGTTGTTCTTCTTGTTCATGTTTCTAGTCATCTCAGACGGGTCACAGGAAGTAAATTGTAAATGGATTGCATTTATATAAAACACTTTACAGTTGCCTCACATTCACCCATTCATACACCGACGGCGGTGCCGACCATGCAAGGTAACAACCAACATGTCAGGAGCAGTTAGGGTTAGGTGGTGTCTTGCTCAGGGACACCTCCACACTTAACTAGGAGGGGGAGGAGCCCGGGGATCGAACCAGCAACCTTCCTGTTGCCAGACAACCGCTCTTAACTGCCGCTAATGCTACAACCCATAACCCTCGCTTAGCTTACAGACGCTTCGTATTAGCTAACCTATGAAACATTCCACTGACCTTTGCCCTCTTTAGTCTTGGCCCTGCGCAGGGGCGGCGGTGGCAGCAGCAGTGGTTGCGGGGTCGGGGCTGGGGCTGGGGCCGGGGGCGGGGCCGGGGGCGGAGCTGGGGGCGGTGGGGAGGGGGAGGCGACCGCCGCAGAGACCTGCTCGGCGACGGCGATGGCGGCGGCGGCAGCAGCAGCGGCGGCGGCGGCTGCTACGGCTGCTCCGTTGCCCTTGAAGGGGTTGTTGGAGCTGAACTCCCGCCACTTGGCGCCCAGGATGGTCATCATCTTAGACATGGGGATCTTGGGGTTCGTCTTAGCGATCATTGGCCT
This sequence comes from Coryphaenoides rupestris, assembly GCA_002895965.2. Classification (NCBI taxonomy): domain Eukaryota; kingdom Metazoa; phylum Chordata; class Actinopteri; order Gadiformes; family Macrouridae; genus Coryphaenoides; species Coryphaenoides rupestris. The sequence goes on along the minus strand of PIJE02000896.1, from coordinate 137,770 downwards.
GAGAGAGAGACAGACACAGAGAGATACAGAGAGAGAGATAGAGAGAGAGAAAGAGAGACAGAAGGAGAGAGAGAAGAGATAGAGAGACAGAGAGGCAGAGAGACAGAGAGACAGACAGACAGAAAGAGAGAAGAGACAGAAAGATAGACAGACAGACAGACAGACAGAAAATGAGAGAGAGAGACAGAGACAGAGACAGAAAGAGAGAGAAGATACAGAGAGACAGAGAGACAGAGACAGACAGAATAAGAGAAGAGACAGAGACAGAGAGATAGACAGACAGACAGAAAATGAGAGAGAGAGACAGAGACAGAAAGAGAGAGAGAAGATACAGAGAAACAGAGAGACAGAGACAGACAGAATGAGAGAAGAGACAGAGACAGAGAGATAGACAGACAGACAGAAAATGAGAGAGAGAGACAGAGACAGAAGGAGAGAGAGAAGAGAGACAACGAGACAGACAGACAGACAGAGAAGAGATAGAGAGACAAAGTGACAGAGAGACAGAGAGAAGAGACAGAGACAGAGAGAAGAAATAGAGAGAGACAGACACAGAGAGACAAAGACAGCGAGAGAGAGAGAGCGAGAGAGACAGAGAGACAAAGATATAGACAGTGAGAGAGAGAGTATAAGGGTGCTGCTCAGAATCCTTTCCCCTTCCTTGAATATTCCTAATGCAATGTTGTCTTTATTAACACTGCCTATCTTCAGTAACTTCAGTAATCTATTCTCTATGGATCATTAAGAATGGATGGAACAGTGCAGTGTGTGAGTGTGTGTGTATTTTATTCCACACAAGAAACCTCTCAGAGGGGAATATGAAAGTCCAGTCCGGTATTTGGAGCCTACCACCAGGCAACGATTGAACGTCATTTGAGCTACAGGGTGTGCACAAAAACATGGCATGGACTTTTGTTTTAAACGTTCCATTGCAGCAGGAGTGGACCGGCCCCCGACGTGAGTCAGATGACGACACCAGCGCAATACCTCATGAACTGGCTGAAGGCCTTGTAGTTGGTCAGCTCCTTGTAGTCCTCCTTGGTGAAGGTATGCTCCACGTCCTCCAAACCCCACTCTCTGGCCAGCTGGGCCGACGTCTTCTGCTCGATTGGCTGCAAAGTTGAGGGAACAACGTCCAATCAGAGCGGTTGGGATAAATCACGGACCAATCGGAGCAGAGGTTGTCGTTTTTCGACTCCGCAGACCACAGTGGCTTTCCAACGGTCCAAAATACATATGCATGCCATGCCTGTTTCATTTGATGACAAGTATGTTTGAAGACGTATAAAACCATGCAGATAGGGACTAGGACTACATTATTGATCTATTGATGATGATATACATCAAGAAATGTTCATTCTCTTGCCCTTTTGACAAGCTAATGAGAATGTATTGCTATTTTTACCACACTTAATATTCGTTGGATCCCGGGCAAGAAGTAGGCTACCTCCACAGTTGGGTCACGGCATCATGAAAAGGTTCGGGAAGCACTTAGCTTACCTTGGTGGTCTCCTCTTGGCTGCTGTCCCGGTCGCCATCATCATCGTCTTTTTTCTTCTTCTTGGTTTTCCTCTCCTTCTTTTCTTTGTGTTTCCTCTTCTTCTTCTTCTCCGCGGATCCATAGTCGCTGGCGACGCTGTCCGAATTGTGGCCACCAAAGTCCCGCTCGCGCTCCGAGTCCCGGTCTACATCGCTGTCCTGTACGGCCTCCAGGGAGAAAAATACAGTAGATCAAAATGTTACACAGTTTCAGGACCCATTTTTCACCAGGTTAACACTGCAGTTTGATTTGGGTATTAAATTACTCTTTATAGGCCCCCGCCCCCCCATATCCGTTCCCGCCCTTCTTGGTCGAGAAAAAAACAGCCATTATTCTCTTCTAATCAAATTAATAAGATCAGCAAAGTGATGAAAATTGCCTATTTTTCACGCTTGTTGGGGCACGGCGACGATAAAGTTCGGCACTCATTTATCTTCATCTCTTGTGTGCAGCACATTTCTGCTTGTTCATTCCGCCTGTGCTTTGCTTTTATACAGCTTGTGATTAAGCTTATCCTATCCCTCATTAAAAATACATTCACTTATCCCATCCGTCAAAACCCCCTGCAGTACCCCTGCACCTCCCAAAGGGCGCGCACCTCACACTTTGGGAAGCATCACTTTAAAGTGCCTGACTTTGCTTCATATTTTGCCACAGGTTCTTTTTTGCGACCTTGGGAGCGCTATGAAGTCCCTATACGCTAGGTTGGTATTTTTTTTTTTTAAACCTTGTGATATCATTGTCAAGTGGCTGTTGGCCTATAATAAGAAGTTGCTAGCTTAAGTAGTTTCCGACGACAAAACGTACAATCTTTTTGCGTTTTTTGGCCTTGACGGGCTTCCCCTCCTTGTCCTTGGCCTTGGGCTCCTTCTTCTTCTTCGGACGTCCTTTCTTCCGCACGGTGCTCTCCTTGTCCGGCGACTCCGCCTTCTCTTCTGCCGCGGACCAATCAGACGCGTGAGAATAAAGAGATAGAGATGACCAATCAGACGGTGGAGAATAAAGAGATAGAGATGACCAATCAGACGGTGGAGAATAAAGAGATAGAGATGACCAATCAGACGGGGGAGAATAAAGAGATAGAGATAACCATATAGCTCGTTGTTAGCATCAAACCAAGCGACGACCACTTCATCGACACCTCACCTAATCTGGGATCCGTATTAATGGAAGTTCGGCGACGGTAGCTTACAGCCAGCGACTTCCGACCTTTGCCGAATTCCGACGCATGCTAAATTAGTTGCAGTTATTGTGCCAGTAAGTGGATTAGCTAGCTGCTGGTGCTGCTGGTGCTGGTTCAATGGGAGGAACGGCTGGTATTGGCTAATAGAGACGCGCCTGTTTGAATAATGACTGTCGGGCCAATGACGTGTGAAGATGATAGATGAACACCACGCCGGCTCCAGTATTTTTATCTTGTCAGACTTTTGCAATGCGGTAAACGCAAGATCGCCCCGATGTGTGTCGCCTCGGGTAATAACCCGAGGAGAGCTTCGATGAACGGTGTCTCTCATTGTATCACAAATGCAGCCTAAAAATAGCCGGCCACAACTAGTCACACTCGTAAACATGATTGTATTGGTTGGCATCTGAGGTTCGAGCACAGACGCTTGGTGGGGGTTCCAGTCCAGTATTTATGGGCCAGTTTCAACTCATGTGAAAGTATTTGGGGGGTGGAAAGCCAACCTTATTCACAATGGAAAGAAAGAGAGCAAGAAAGAAGAAATAATTGAAGATAGAAAGACAGACAGGCAGACAGGCGGATGGAGCCATTGGGGAACTGCAGGCTCAGGACTAAAAGCAATGCTCACATTTATGAAACAGAACCAATATGTGGTGGGGGTGGAAGTCATATAGCAGCCCTTTATGATTGTCTGCTCTAGCCTGCTGCCTTTGTTGGTACCAGCGGCCCCCCAACCTACTTATTTCTTCTTCTTTCTAGCAGCAGCAGCAGCAGCAGCAACGGGCTGCTCTGCGCGACGAATCAAACGCCCCCCCTATCAAACCCAACACGTAGACAAGACACACGGGGTACGTTTGATTTGACTGCCACCACCGCCGACGCAGGCGGGCGGGCGGCTTTGGACTGGACTCCCTGTGGAGAAACTTCCAGAAGAAGACTAGGACTAAACTAAAAAGAAAATCATTGTAGATTAGTATTTGTCTTATTTGGCTGTACGAAGTTTGTCACCCCGAGCTGTCACCCATCCTCACCACCACCCAGACAGACAGACAGACAGACACACACACACACACACACACACACACATAGGTCCATCACACATATACTGATCACCACCCATATGACACCAAAACACACACACACACACACACACACACACACAACACACACCTCCATCACACACTGACCACCACCCATATGACACCAAAACACACACACACACACACACACACACTCATACACATACACACACACACTCGGACGTCCAGCTCGACCTTACATTATATTATATAACATGTCTGGCTGGTGGTGATGCTGCGGCAACTTTGAAGCGACAACAAATCCGTGTGTGTGTGTGTGTGGTGTGCGTGTGTGTGTGTGTGTGATGGAGATGGTTGTGTGTTGTTGACACAGACAGGATTAAACAAAAACAACAACAACAACAAGAAGAACAAGAAGAACAAGACGAACATGGACACCGTGGTGGCGGTATAAAGTTGATTTCAAACACACACACACACACACGCACGCACGCACAAACACACGCACACACACACACACACACGGGAGTGGATATTCCATTCCATTCCATTCTATTCCATTCTATTCTATTCTATTGTTCTGTTACCTGAGCGTCTCCTCCTCGCAGTTTCTCCTCCGTCTCCTCCGTCCTCCTCCTCGTCTCCTTCATCCAGACCTCCTTCCTCGGAGAAGGAGCAGCAGCAGGAGCGGAGAGGAAGAGGAGAGGACATTTTTATTATAATATAATATAATATATTATATTATATTATATTATCTTGCATTCCTCTCATCGGATCGGATAGAGCCCCGGATTATGGTGATGATGTGTGATATTTATATTCTTTAATATTCAAATCGGCACCAGAGAAAAGGAAAAAGTGTGTGTGTGTGTGTGTGTGTGTGTGTGTATGTGTGTGTGTGTGTGGGGGGGGGGCGTTTTTGAATATTTTACACTAAGGCAGAGCAACAAAGATGGCCGACCCCTTATATTTATTTTTATATTTATTTTTTTTAACAACCCCCCCCCCCCCCCCCCAATAAGAAAAAATCCCCTTACATAAAAAAAATGGCTGACTGTATTATTTCAGCCCTCCCTCCCTCCTTTCTTTCTCTCTCTCTCCCTCTCGCTCTCTCTCTCTCTCTCTCTCTGTCTCCACCTCTCTCTCTCTCTCTCCCTCTCTCTCTCCCCCTCTCTGTCTCCATGTCTCTCCCTCTCTGTCTCTACCTCTCTCTCTCTCTCTCTCTCTCTCTGCCCCCTCCCACCCTAGAAAATGTACACATTGTTACCAGGAAAGGAAAGGGGCGTGTGCATGCGTGTGTGTGTGTGTGTGTGTGCATGCATGTGTATGTGTGTGTGCATGTGTGTCTGCATGTAAGTTACACTGTTTCTTCTTGTGTCTGTCTTCTTGTGTGTGCATTCCCCCCCTCCCTCCCTGCCTGTGTGTGTGTGTGTGTGTGTGTGCATGTGTGTGTGTGTGTGTGTGTGTGTTTGTGTGTGCATGTGTGTGTGTGTGTGTGTATGTGCGTGTGAGGGGGGCTGGGGAAAATATGCGGCAGCCATGCCTACATCAGATTGTATTGCTTAAAAACATTAACTATTTGTGGTGAGGACAGAAACACACTCATATGCAAATGCAGATACATACATATATTTATATACATATACTGTATATATATTTATATATTTCTTTTTATTTGCAGGAAAGCTTTGCAGAAAAGACACATGCACACACACGCAAAATGCAAAAACAATTTATTTTGTGTTTGTTTTACAATAGAAATCAAAAAAAAATGCATTTCCCGGTAAAGTTGTGCACAATCGTCCACCGTGCGTGCAGATCCACCAACGCCTCCACCACCGCCTCCACCCAGCACCACCAGCACCACCAGCACCACCAGCTCGACCAGTACCACCAGCAGGGCAGGACAACTGGGGGGCAATAAGGCCTTGGGAATGCCAAGCTGTTGTTGCTCCCGGGGGGGAGGGGGGGGGGGGGGGATTCCATTCTCATATGAAAAAATACGTTTACGTTAAAAAAAATAAAAACGTGCCATTGAGATGCCGCGAGTAAGCCTGAGGGGGGGAAGGAAAAATGCATTAAACATGTGAATGAATAAAGAAATACAACCTCAGGACGTCAATACTCGCCTGATCAGCACACTGCGTACTGAAATGGTGAAAAGAGGCCTATGTATGTACAGATATATATCTATCTATATCTATATATATAGGAGGCATATATAATCTTAATGTAACTTTACAGCCTGCATTCTACATTCTTTGGATGCTGATTTTCTGCTGAAACCTTGGATGCTTTGTTCTGAACGACCATTAAGTGAGTCTAATTTGGACGTTGGACGAAGTTATAAATGCATTAGCTTTAACATGTTACCATATCTACATCCAAATCCAATCTCCAAAAAAAGATACAATAATGTAAGGCTTTGTAAGGAACAGAGCCTAATAAAACACACAGACCATAAGAAGACCTGTAACATATAATAAACACACACAGACTATAATGGGACATTTAACCTGTAGTAAAGACATATACAGACCATAATAACACCTAGAATAAACCCATACAAGTCAATAAGGTCCATGGACCTTAATGACACACACGTAGATCAACATAAGACCTATTATACTACTAACTCCACCATAAGACCTATATACTACTAACTCCATCATAAGACTTATATACTACTAACTCCATCGTAGGACCTATATACTACTAACTCCATCATAAGACCTACTGTATATACTACTAACTCCATCGTAGGACCTATATACTACTAACTCAATCATAAGACCTACTGTATATACTACTAACTCCATCGTAAGAACTATATACTACTAACTCCATCATAAGACCTATATACAGTACTACTAACTCCACCATAAGACCTATATACTACTAACTCCATCATAAGACCTATATACTACTAACTCCATCGTAGGACCTATATACTATTAACTCCATCATAAGACCTACTGTATATACTACTAACTCCATCGTAGGACCTATATACTACTAACTCAATCATAAGACCTACTGTATATACTACTAACTCCATCGTAAGAACTATATACTACTAACTCCATCATAAGACCTATATACAGTACTACTAACTCCATCATAAGACCTATATACAGTACTACTAACTCCATTATAAGACCTATATACTACTAACTCCATCATAAGACCTATATACTAACTCCATCATGAGGGCTACAGAACATACCGGACCACAACCACCGTCAGTCTGCAGGTGCGGGGGTCACAGCTCGGTGAGGTCATCGTTGAAGTGGAGAGAGATGGCGGGCGTGAAGAGGTCCCGGTCCAGTCGGCAGCGGTCCAGCTCCTGGTCCTCGTCGGCGACGCCGTTCTCCGCCAGAGTGCGGTCCATGATGAGGCTCACGGCATCGTACTTCCACGTGTAGCTGGCGGCGTGCGCGTTGTATCGCTCGTAGCGTCGCAGGATCTCCTCCAGCGTTTCCTCCGAGCACACCTGGACATGGGAAGCGGTTAATTAGACGATTCATCAATTAGGCAGGTTGTCAATTAACAAATTAGACACTTTGTCAATTAACGAATGCAATACTTTCGTCAATTAATCAATGAGACACTTCATACATTTGCTAATTAGACACTTTGTCAATTAAACAATGTGATACTTCCGCCAATTAATTAATCAGACACTTTGTCAATTAGTCAATTCACCAATACAGTCCAGTATGTCCTCAGAGCGGCACAGTGAGAACCATTCAAACAGTCAATTAGTCAGTCAATTAGTCTGTGAATAAGTTCATCAATGAATTTGTCAATCAGTGAGTCATGCAATCAATCAATCAATCAATGGATTACTGGTCAATTCATCATTCATATGTCAGTCAAATTCAGAACGGAGCATGTCCATGTCCTGCCGCTGGTAATAAATTACTTTTAGGATACTGCTGCTGCTGCTACTAGCCTATATATATAACCCACATTTCAAGGAAGCAGAGGGCCAGTAAATCTGCCAGCAAGGCAGCCAGGTCTGTGTGCAGTCGTCCAGTCAGCATATGGGGGTCATTCAAACCTGAGCAACCAATACCTACTCCACCACACACACATCCAAGCAGCACCACAAGACCTCCCCTGGTGCTCGGCAACAAGTGGCTGGCTTGTCTGTTCCAGCGCTCGCACGTGTGTGTGCGTGTGTGTGTGTGTGTGTTTGTGTCCAGCGATGGAGAGTGTGGCGATCAGAGACACAGGGAGAGACTGGGGGATGCACACGCTTGTGCTGTGTGTGTGTGTGTGTGTATGTGTGTGTGTGTGTGTGTGTGTGTGTGTGTGTGTGTGTGTGTGTGTGTGTGTACATGTGTGTGTGTGTGTGTGTGTGTGTAGCCCCTGGCGATGCAGGAGCCTGCTGCTGCCAGATGGGAAGGTTAATAGCACCGGAATAGTGTGTGTGTGTGTGTGTGTGTGTGTGTGTGTGTGTGTGTGTGTGTGTGTGTGTGTGTGTGTGTGTGTGTGTGTATGTGTGTGTGTGAGCCAGTACGCCAGATGCATATTTACATGTGGGAGTGCGCACGTGTTCCGGCAGAGACAAGCGCACCTGGCTGGGCCTTCCTCTGTATGCCACAGGCTGTAGCGTGCACGTGTTCGTACACACACACACACACACACACACACACACACACAGGCACACACACACAGGCACACACACACACACACACGAGGGAGGCTCGGCAGTGGCTCAAGTCAAGGATGAGAGAAACGAAGGAAGAGAGGGAGAGAAGGAGGAAGGGAGAGAGGGAGGGAGGGAGGGAGGGCACCCAAGGGAGCGTCTCATGGGCTACCCCCAGATTGTATGATGAATTACAGACAGAGGAAGACACCAACACCTGCCGACCATTCATTCACTAGGCCTCTCGCCCAATGAGAGAGAGAGATAGAGAGAAAGAGAGAGAGAGATGTACTACATGTGGTAGAAAAAAAGTGTTGATTCACTGTTGAGAACCAGGAAACAATATTGTCTCCATTTGTCGATAGTTAGTTGTTAATTTATGGATATTAATTAGATAAGTAGTAGAAATAATCTATATGTCATATATGCAAATAGAGTACATACATACGTACATCCATTAAACATCTTGAATCTTGAAAACATACATAACACATTGTGCTAATTCTCTGCCATTTACCTCCAGCTGTTGCTCCTGGGACGTCAGGGTGTTGACGAGGCGCAGCCAGCGGGTCTTGGCAGTCAGCAGGCCCACCTGGTAGCGGCCGTCCCGCCACCAGGGGCGGCCGAAGTCGTTGTCCCAGTCGCTGCGGGGGCACGGCGGAGGGACGTGCAGAAAGCGACCCCTAGGGGTGAAGTACTTCACGCAGCTGGTCACCGGGTCGATATGGGTGAGGATCTGTGGACGAGTAAATATATGACACATTATATAATTATTAGACACAGTAATTACAATAATACTCATTATTACAATAATATGACAATGCAACGACACCAACTATATCATTACAACTCACGTCTTTTGTTTTGGGATCAAACCCAGTGGCCGATGTCCTTTCCTGCACATTCAATAATTGGCATCAGCAGAATATCACCTGGAGAGAGTTTAGTAAAGTTACAAAACCATATTTTTTTATTTTAAGTATTTTTATTAAGTATCCTATCCAATGTGTACACACACAAACACACACACACACACACACTATGTACTGACCTCTGTATTCTCTCATCAGCGGGTCAGGTCACACACTTTGCCCAGGAAGGAAACCCACAGGTCCTCCACTGAGTTGTGGACGGACACCTCGCTGGGGGTGAAGTACCTGGATCTGGTCGACATGGTGCCTGTCTCTCTCTCTCTCTGTCTGTCTCTCTCTGTCTGTCGATGTGTCTCTGTCTGTCTGTCTGTCTCTCTCTGTCTGTCTGTCGATGTGCCTCTGTCTGTCTGTCTGTCTCTCTCTGTCTGTCTCTCTCTGCCTCTCTGTCTGTCTGTCTGTCTCTTTCTGTCTGTCTGTCTCTCTCTGCCTGTCTGTCTCTCTCTCTGTCTGTCTGTCTGTCTCTCTCTGTCTGTTTGTCTGTCTGTCTGTCTCTCAGTCTGTCTGTCTGTCTGTCTGTCTCTCTCTGTCTATCTGTCTCTCGATGTGTCTCTGTCTCTCAGTCTGTCTGTCTGTCTCTAAGTCTGTCTGTATGTCGATGTGTCTCTGTCTATCTGTCTGTCTGTCTGTCTGTCTCTCTGTCTGTCTGCCTGTCGATGTGTCTCTGTCTATCTGTCTGTCTGTGTCTCTCAGTCTGTCTGTCTGTCGATGTGTCTCTGTCTGTCTGCCTCTCTGTCTGTCTGTCTTTCTGTCTGCTCCTCTCCCAAACAACCCCGTTGCCGTGGCAACCAGGTGGGCGTGTCCTGCCGGCCGAGCAAACACGTTTTACAATTTACGATTGTTTTTTTAATAAATACTAGTGACGTTATTAAATTACGAGTGTGTTATTGAAATGAAGAACTTTATAATAATAATAATAATAATAACAATAATAATAATAATATAATCATAACAGTAAAAAAAATTATAAATACTAAATTATATAAATCTTTTGTTGTGTTTTTACATTCATAACAATAACAACTGTGCGGTTATCCAACAGTTAATAAAAAATACAAAATAATATAATAATAATAATAACAACTTCCGGTCAACTTCCGGCTTCGTGGTACGTCGAAGAAAGTGTCCCGACGGAGGAGACGGAGGAGAAGGAATGTCAGCGAACGGTCCCCCGCGTCACGTCTGTCACGTTTCTCTCTGCTTTTACCATCATTATCACATCACTGTGTTTATATGTCGTATGTAGCATGTGTTACTTTATTATTATTATTAGTAGTATTATTATTATTGTATTTGTTATACGTTTCCTTGAAATCTACCATCTACCATCTTAATAATGTTGCTTTGCTGTCATCACATTTGTGGAATAAGAGTAATATAGATTTATTATTATTATTATTAAAGTGCCTGGTGGTCATATTATACCACCAGGTGTGAGCAGTTTCAGAATCTCCCCCTTTATGTCGTCACAAGTGGGAGTGTCCACCCAGATGTATGGTGGACAGATCAGCCTGCCCAGTAGCTACAGTCCACTGGGTACTAACTAGACCGATCTGTCCACTGGGTACTAACTAGGCTGATCTCTTCCACTGGGTACTAACTAGGCCGATCTGTCCACTGGGTACTAACTAGGCTGATCTCTTCCACTGGGTACTAACTAGGCAGATCTCTTCCACTGGGTACTAACTAGGCCGATCTGTCCCACTGGGTTACTAACTAGGCTGATCTCTGTCCCACTGGGTACTAACTAGGCTGATCTCTTCCACTGGGTACTAACTAGGCCGATCTGTCCACTGGGTACTAACTAGGCAGATCTCTCCACTGGGTACTAACTAGGCTGATCAGTCCACTGGGTACTAACTAGGCTGATCTCTTCCACTGGGTACTAACTAGGCTGATCTCTTCCACTGGGTACTAACTAGGCCGATCTGTCCACTGGGTACTAACTAGGCAGATCTCTTCCACTGGGTACTAACTAGGCTGATCTCTTCCACTGGGTACTAACTAGGCCGATCTGTCCACTGGGTACTAACTAGGCCGATCTCTTCCACTGGGTACTAACTAGGCCAATCTGTCCACTGGGTACTAACTAGGCCGATCTCTTCCACTGGGTACTAACTAGACATGTAATCCATCACACTCACACCTCAAGAGCAAAGATTCTTTATTTGCCATTTTAAAGCCCTTTAAATGTATCCTTTGCAGTCTGAGGGGCCTCCTCCATTGTCGTCGTCCTCCTCCCAGGCCAGACAGAAGCTGGAGGGGCTGCTGAACAAGAACATGAGGATCCGCATGACGGACGGACGCACGCTGGTGGGTCTGTTCCTCTGCACCGACCGCGACTGCAACGTCATCCTGGGCTCGGCGCAGGAGTTCCTCAAATCCTCAGGTAGCGGCAAGCTCAACGTCATGTCATGATATGTTCTTGCAATCGTGTGTGTCTGTCTCTCTTTCTAGGTGGTGAATTCATCAGTTTACCGCAACCAATCATTGCATATATCTTGCAATTATGATTGCTTGAATCCTGTTCTTTTCTTATCTTTATGCATCACAGTGATATATTGCTGTCTTTCTACAAATGTGCTCTTTGTAAGTCGCTTTGGATAAAAGCGTCTACCTAATGGCCTAAATGTAAATATAATGATCTATCGCATCATTATAGCACAATACTGCTGGTTTGTATTACAACTGACACATTCGCTAGGCCACGATTGGACAAGCCACTGAAAAATCTATGCTATTAGTGACATCACAAGTGGGAGTGTCCACCCAGATGCAGAGGCCAATGATGGATAGATTGACCTTGCCATCTCCAATATATATTTGCCGTTACCCATTGTCCTTGTGTGTGAATCAACTGGTTAAATCCCTTCCCCTTACATCATCTCCCCTGTGTTCCTCTAGACATGTTCTCACAGGGGGAGCCCAGGGTGCTGGGTCTGGCCATGATCCCCGGACACCACGTGGTCTCCATCGAGGTGGAGGCGGACACGCTGGCCGACGCGCAGTGCTTCAAGGGCAGCCGCTGAGTCCCAGACACCCACTCCCCCTGCCTCCCCTATACCTCCATGCCTGGGAGTGAAGTGTCGTGTTTTTTAACAAACTGGTTGCAGTCGAAGGAGGTCGGACACTCTAGAAGTCGCAAAGTCGGAGCCGAGACGACGGTCTCTACCCTTGTGAAGACCACCCCCCTGACGGTGCTGTGAGGGGAAAACCGTGTTTTGCAAACGTGATTGGACTGAATGCTGTCTGTCATTGTATGAGTGTGTGACTGTGGTGTGTGTGTGTGTGTGTTACGCATGCCTGTAACATGTAAGTGAACCAGTGCGAGAAAAAAAAAAAAAGTGTTACAAGGCAAAAGTATTGTTTGATATGGTTTTCAAATAAAATGTGAAACTTGAATCTGTTTGTTTTGTATGGTTGATGTAAGCTTGATTATGTCACCATTTGTGGTTCGTTATGCAAACACACAAACAACTGGCAGAGAAACTTGATTGGAAAAGTTTTGGGGTTTTTTCTTCATACTTTTTTAATGTTTTGTACATGTCAGTTGACCCCTTTGGCAACATAAGACTCTAGTACGACAAGATCCCCCTATAAACTCCAGGGAGTAGCCCCTACCACGCGACTGATTACAAAATCAAAAGGTTCGTCACATTCAGTTGATCAGACATTAAAACAGTGACACTGATTCAAAGCATTTACAGTAACTGTGTCCTTGGAACTTCTGATTTATAATATTTTAAATATTTTTTATATCCTTTTCAACTCATGCCTTTTCATGGAGTATACCAATAAACTGGAAAACGGTAAAATACAAAGTTTTCCAAACTGTGTTCATGAAATTTCAAATAATGTAAACTATTCCGACCTTCCTTTATAACTTGACAACGGTGGATAACGTGGCAACAGTTGCTCTGAGCTGCCAACAGACAGAGTCTGTGTTTGACTTTGTTCAACTGAAGTCGAGTAAACGATATATAAAACATGAGAAGGACGTTAGTTTCGGTGTGTGGTGGATTGACAGCAGTTACCTGGAGACCCAAAATGAATTTAACGTGTTAAGTTGTTGGCGGCCATTTTGATGGCTCGAGCAGTTCAAGGCAGGAGTTTTGTTGGTGTGAATTTAGAAACTAAAGGTACACCAGCAACAACATGTTGGAATTCAACCAAATCTGGAGTGGGTACTTTTAAAGAAATGTTTGTTGTTTTTAAAAAGTGCAAGTTCTCAAAGATGTGCTTGAAGAGAAAAAAAAAAATTAACAAAAAGCAAAACATGCTACAAGTCTCGACTCAACCACTTTACAGACGGAAAAAACTTCAAGTTTATCTTAAGTCTGTCGTTATTTTCATAGCTGTTTAGAGACGCCACCAACACACCACACACACACACACACACACACACACACACACACACACACACACACACACACACACACACACACACACACACACACACACACCACACACACACACACACACACACACACACACACACACACACACCGAGGGGGGGTCAGTCAAGGAGTCATAAATATCCAAATATTCTCTGCAAGCAGCCACACACACACAAACACAGACACACACACACACGTCTGTTATTACAAAGAGGATATCGACCCATGTATGGGAGTGAACACATTCATTCAGTTAACTTGAGAAAATAATAATATCCCAACTCAAGCATCATATATATATACAGTATATATATATATATCTATATATATATAGATATATATATATACACACACACTGTATATATATATATATATATATATACACACTGTATATATAAAGGTTCAGGTTTTTTGCACTTTGACTTTTGAGTCCTTCAATGAGTGAAAAAAAGAAGAAATTCATCCACGATCCGTCGTCAGAGACTGAATCCTGGGTGGCGTCGGTCGTCCATGTCGAGGACTCAAATATTCTAATGATTTGTGTGTGTGTGTGTGTTTATTCGTGAGCGTTATAACGTAATACTGCAGCCAGGCTACGACAGAGAGGGCAGCGCTCCTATGAAGAATATTCCAAGACCGGAAAACAAAAAAGTGAGCATTGAAAAAACTACCCCAAAAAAAAAAAAGTTACTAAAACTAAAATGTCTTGGTCGAGAGTCACCAATGGCACAGAGAAATCCCCGGTAGAATCACACGTCCGGAAAAAAGGGAAGGGAAAAGACTCGAAGAGGCGAAGAATCACGTACTCCACCTGCTGCTGCTACCACCACCACCACCCCCCACCCACCTCGACCGCCACCTCAGGAAAGACTTGATCACAGAAGGACTTCACATCCACCATCACCAACAGTAACCGATCATATTTTGTGGGCCGAAAAGTCAGTGTGGCTGCGAATAAAGGCCATGCTGCAGTACAGTACAGATGCTGTCCTACTGTCTAGGTTCAAACCACCTAATAACCCCACCCCCTCCCTCCCTACCAACGAAGAAACAAATAAAAAATAAAATAAAAAATAAAATAAAATCCGAGTCCAAGCTGAAGCACGGGGCTTTTCAGGGGTCTCCTTCGTTAAAAGACACCCCACCCTTAAAGAAATAAAAAAAAATTATAATCTCTCTTCCGATGTGGCACGGCCGGCAGACCCCGCCCCCGGCCCTGACCCCGCCCATGACCCGCCCCCTTCTTAGTCCCGCCCACCCCCCTGGTTCTTAGTTGTGTTGGAACTTGAAGTGGAAGTTGCCGCCAGACTCGAAGGGGTTGAAGTGGAAGGGCCAGCCGTGGGAGGCCTGGCCTCCGCCCCCGCCCCCCTGCTGGTTCTCGGGGTCCAGGGGGTCCTCGCCAGAGTCAAACTTCTGCCTCATTTCTGGCGGGAAAGAAACACAAGAGAATAAAAAAAATGGCGGTTCAGTCGGAGTTTGGAGTGGGTACCAGTATGCCAAATCGACCTCGCTTTCCCTCATAATATAATAATATATAATAATATAATTCTAAACATAAAAATAAGAAAAGGTGTTCTGGAGAAAGGAAATTAACCCATAACGTTCTTTTTGGAAACTAGCAGCATCTTTACAAAAAAAAGGGAGACCTTGAGTATCTACAAATGGTTGCAATGGATTATGAGAAAAAAATAAAAAGATGAATGAAATGCAAGATGAATAAAATGAACACAATTCTTAAATGACATTAAATGCAATACAAATAATACAAAAATGAAATATAAAATATAACAATTCTAAAATATATATAAAACATTTTTAAATATTAAAATATACTATAAAATAATTACAAAATGTAATTCAATGCAATACTTTTTTTTTTTAAATAAATTACATGAAATTCAATGTACAAATGTAATGACATGTATGTATCTATAAATCACACCTGGGTCTATGAGCACTTCCTTGGCCGAGGCGATGTCGATGAACCTCTTCTCCGCCTCCTTCTTCTCCGTCTCCGACTGGAAGTTGTCCGGGTGCCACTGCTGCGCCAGCTTCCTGTACGCCTTGATGATCTCCTGCTTCCCGGCACTCCTGGGGGGGCGGGGCAAGAGACGCAGCGTCAGTAACCACACCCACACACTGGGCACGCACTACAGTACAATACAGTACAGTACAATACAAACACACGTCAAGTGTTGGTTGTGAAGGGTGTGTCTATGCACACACACACACACACAGGTGCTATTGTATTCCGTGTTACCTGTGTGTGTGTGTGTGTGTGTGTGTGTGTGTGTGTGTGTGTGTGTGTGTGTGTGTGTGTTTCGTCTGCAACTATCTTTCGAATCGTAAAAAAATGGAAGTAAAAAATTGGCCAACTATCAACATAATCGCCGAGCTGTAAGACCGAGTTGTGAAAGTGAATGTGTATCTCTCTCTCGGTACAAGCATGCTGTATGATTATTGGCTCACTGATGCGGGTGAGATTCAATTGATTCTTTTTTGAGGTATTGAAATTTGGAACCAAGTGACAAGGCATTTTTTGAAGTATTTCTGTCAGTGCCTTAAAGGTATCGAAGTTCGATACCCAGCCCTAGTAGTGAGAACATGTGGGTTTCTCCTCCCCATCACCACCATCGATATGACGACGAGAATCGCTATATGAGCACTGAGGCGGCAGCAGCAGCAGCAGCAGCGGTAGCAGTCTACCTGTTGACCCCCAGGATCTTGTAGTAGTCCCTCTTGCGGGAGAGCTTGAGGAGCTTCTGGGCGCGCTCCAGGCCCTCTCGGATCTCGTTGCTGTCCTTGTCGAACTCCCGCGCCTCCTGGTAGTCCTCCACCGCTGAGAGAGAGAGAGAGAGACAGAGAGAGAGTTTAAAAAAAAAAAACGAATCAAGGAAGGGGAAGAAATTACAATGAAAAGTTAATTTTTTTTTTACAATTACAATTTTCCTTTATTCAATTAAAATGCATTCACAAACTAAAATCTAAATACATACTTACCATACATGGAGCTGAACACATTCATTAAGTCAACTTAAAAATATAGATAATAAAACAATAATCCCAACTCAAGCATCATATATACTATATATATATATATATAGAAAGATCACCTGTTTTTGCACAACATTTTCAGTGCCAAAAAAAGTACAAACTCCAAAACCATGGAAACTAACTGTTCGAACGTAACATGGCAACGGCTCCTTCTGATTGGTTCAAACTGGCGACACCCACCAGTGTACCTCCCGCCATCCAGCCAGTCAACACAACACATCACAACACAAAAGGAGGCCTGTCACGGCCTTTACAGACGAGTCATCTATCGAGCCAGTGAGAGCCAGAAAGAGCCAGCCAGTACCTTTCTCGTACTCCTGGTTGAGGATGAAGGCCTCGGCGCGGTCTCTCAGGACCTGTGCGTTGCGGGGGTCCCGCTGGTGGGCTTCTGAACACATGTCTATCGCCTCGTGGGGCTCCTGGAGCTGGAGGCACGGGGTGGAGGCGGGGGGGGGGGTGGAGGGGTAGATGATGCGTATACGTTTTAAAATACACCCCTAAACATACATGGTCATCGAATGGTTGTTTTGAGTGCAATATTTATCTTCACGAAGGATTTCTATTAAATATGTTTTTGTTTAAATCAGAATCAGGTTTATTGCCATAGTTTTTACAAACAAGGAATGTGCTTTTGTGAAATTGGTGCATAACATTGAACATTAAACTATATATTGGATTACAGTTGTTAAAAACTAATTCTATGCCAAATGCACAAAATACTATTGTAAAACACAACAACTTTGATGACAACTTCTTAACCCATCTTATGATCGGACAAAATGGTGGCTAACATGGCGACTAGTTGTGTGTCGTCCGAACAGACAAATGTAGGGAGGGGGATTGTGGAGGAAAGATAAACATTGTTCATCTGTATAAACTACCCACATTTAAATAGTCCATCAACGTTCCCCTTGAATTTTTCAGCACACTTCTCATTCATTGAAATAATATTGTCCCTGAGGCTTCCCTTTAACCAACGAGCCAAGGCGTGGAAACCAAAGGATAATGGAAGGGGTGGAGCCTCACCTTGACCAGGCAGAAGCAGATGCGGGCCTTGGCCAGGTTGGTGTAGAGCGACACGTAGGGCTCCGTCTTCATCACTGACTCGTACTTCTCTATCGCGTCCTCGAACCTGACGGACGCGAGGTCGCGGATCACACACACACAGATGACAAACTTGAGCCAGACTTCAACCAAGCCCCGCCCACAATCTCTCACAGGACAACCCCATTACAAAATAGGATTGACAGCTGAGCCGACCAATCATCAACAGTGGCGGCGGTTTTGCTGACCTCTCGGCCTGGACGAGTTCCTCGGCAGAGTCCAGCTGCTTGCTGAGTTTCTTCACCTGCTTGTAGTGGCTGAAGCAGTCCTTATCATCCTGGTCCAGCTTCAGACAGTCCCGGACATGGCTGGGGAGGGAGAGGGGAGAGAGACAGAGAGAGATACAGAGAGAGAGAGAGAGGGAAAGAGACAGAGAGACACAGAGAGAGGGAACCAGAGAGATACACAGAGAGAAGGGAGACAGACAGAGAGAGAGGGAGAGAGACAGAGAGACAGACAGAGGAAGGGACAGAGAGAGAGACACAGAGAGAGGGAACCAGAGAGATACACAGAGAGAAGGGAGACAGACAGAGAGAGAGAGAGAGAGAGAGAGAGGGAGAGAGACAGAGAGACAGACAGAGGAAGGGACAGAGAGAGAGAGAGAGGAGAGAGAAAGAGAGAGACGCAAACACACACAGAGACACAGAGAGAGAGTGAGACACAGAGAGAGTGAGACCAGGAGAGAGAGACAGACAAGGAAAACGAACAATAAGGAAAGAAGAAAGAATAAAATAGAAAGAAGAGAAACAAAATACTTAAAATAAATTGTGTAGCATCTTATCCTTGCTATCTGGCTGTTTACCAGCACAGGGGTTAATCTAGTAATTATGAAGAGTTTGAAAAACATGTTCTATTCAAATTCAACGAGCGATATATATTGTTGTTTTACTCTCTTTGGACAAATGTACTTATTGTAATTCACTCTGGACTAAAAACGCCTGCTCAGCGCCCCTAAATCCAAATGTAAATGTTAAATAAATATACACACATCAAAACAAACAAAAGAATGCAAACCGATGAAACGCAAAGTCTCCTAATTTTCATGCGCGAATTTGAAAATGCCCCGGCCACTAACAAAGGCCCAGCAGCTTTTTGCCTTCTTCTTCTTCTTCTTCTGTACCTGAGAGACTCGTGGTGCTCTCCCAGGCTGTAGTGCAGGCGGCTCAGCTTGAGGAAGGCGGCCCGGTTGTCGTTGCGGAGGCGTGTGGTCGGTGCCAGGTCCTGGATGGCCTTCTGCGGGTCGCCCAGGCGGATGTAGCAGTCGGCCCGCAGCTCCCGCGACTCGGGGTCCCAGGGAGAGATCTTGGGGCGGGGACAAGGATGGGGAGGAGAGTTTAAAAGAGGAGACGATATTATATGAAGAGTTCAGAGTTCACCTGGACCCTGCATAACACCCCCCCCGCCTTCCCTCTCCTAACACTCGCACTAACTTGCGTGTTTGTACGTCTTGGCATTATTAATAGTACTTAGCATTGCTTAGCATATTGTATGTTCTTAGATGTTGGGAATGCCACTTCTGGTCTCATCCCAGCTATTATGCAGGCAAACTATGAAACAAATTATGAAACTCGTTCTATTAACCTTGCAATTATGAATGCTCTTATAAATAAAGTGATCTTCTTCTTCTTCATCTTTATGCACCACAGTGATATATTGCCGTCTGTTTCAAAAGCGTCTGCCAAATGCCCTAAATGTAAATGTACATGTAAAAACCTGGAAAACTTGGCCGTACAATTCAAAATCGTATTCGCGCGATTGTCTTTAGACGCATGTCAACTCCTCCCGCTGTAATTACCACAGTAGAGGACAGTAGAAGCCATTTAGATACGTTAATACGTCTTTAAATGTATTGAATCTATTATTCAATTATTAAACAGACACATCGATCCAAACCTGGCGTACAGTGAATTCAGATAGAGATGTCGTTCAGGAACCGTTAGATGACATGAGGTGAGACACGTTGAGACATGGGTGGGGGAGGGGGAGGAGCGATCGAACCCAGAACTTTCGCTTGGCTCCATACCTCAATGACACGCTCCAGCACGCCAATGCTGCCGCTGTAGTCCCCCTGGTGGTGGGCGGCGTGGGCGTCCTCCTGCAGCCCCTCCAGCTCGTTGGTGCGCATCAGCCGCTCCCCCGCTTCCTGCTGGCCTGGGGAGCGGTCCAGCTGAGGACAGGGAGGAAGAGGAAGGGCAGGAGGAGGATGAGGAGGAGGTAGGGGAGCAGGGGGAGGAGGAGGAGGAGGAGGAGGAGAGAGTTAGTGACACACAAACCCAGTTCCACTTCCCGTACGCATCTATGCTAGGCTAAAGCAACCACAAGACAGGGCAGGGTTTCACCGTGGTTTAACACATGGTCACTGGTTTCCATGGTGTAAGCTACGTATCCTAGCGGCTAACCTAGCAACGGGCTACACGCTAAAGCAACTACCACCACCAGGAACCGGTTTGTCATTCATTACGACTCGCGTGCTCTTCATTGTTCTTCAACTTACCAGACTGTTGTGGTTCTATTGTTTGCACTCAAGTTCCAAATAAAATAAAAATTACAAAATATTCAGTACTTTACATTTGTCAAGTATTTATTCACACAGGGGTATTTAGCGTCATCAAGATATTAAATGATTTTGGCCATATCCTAAAGTCCTATACAGTACACATCCAAGTTAGGCAAGTGCAACAACAAGAGAGAGAGACAGAAACAGAGTAGGAAGCGATGGTACAAATCTAACAGGATACTTACCACCGCCTCAAAGTCCTCCCGGGCTTCCTGGCAGCTGCCCTGCTTCAGTAGGATGTTCCCTCTCTGCAGTCGGGCCTGGAGACACAAGAGAGTTGTTGGGCATGACCGGGATATACAGGGAAAGTCAAGCCGGGGAAAAAACTGAGGACCAGGAAGACATGGGAAGGATCATTTAGTACAATTTATCATTTTGTCATCGAGTAGATGCCTTCTTCCAAACGTGGCTGACAGTGCAGTGATACAAATCAGTAATAACTACACAGGTATGGGAGGTTAGGCCATCTTGCTCAAGGGTGCCTGCTCTACAGTCAGACAAGTGCAGACATTGGGCTTCGAACCCAGAACCTTTCCATTGGGAATCACACCTAAGCCATCCTTGAAGATCCTTTCACACAAAGGTCCCAGTAAATTACTGGCCTAACCTTTCAGGCACCGCTAGTGAGTTTCGCTGTTCACACGTGCAACTTTCTGCAACACGACCCCATGCAGGAACATATTCCGGGACATTTGTGTGATGGACCGCATGCGTGTGTGTGTAAGGGGGCTCAGTATGCATGTACGAACGTGGACTTACGGCCAAGAAGTCGGGCTTGAGGAGATGGCTTTGGTGAGGTCTGGCAGGGCGGACTTGGACTTGCCCATGGCCAGGAACACAGCTGCCCTCTTGTAGTACGTCAGATAGTTCTTGGGGTCTCCCTCTGAAAAGAGATCAGGCCAGCAAATAACAACATTCATATGTGGGCGGACAAGGATGACATCACCACATGTATTTGGTGGAAGATGATTGGCAGGTTGTGACAAGATGATGACACCACATTGCGCCAGAGACGTACAGAGTTACATGTATATGACACACATGCGTGAATTAAGTTTATGTAAAAATCATTAGGTTGCATTTGGGATGTCGCATGTTGTGAGGTTGGTTTTGAATGCATGTTCTTAGATGTCGGTAATGCACTCCGAATTGCACGTCTGCTCTTATTCCAGCTATTATGCAGGCAACCTAGCAATTATGAAACTCATTCTATTAACCTTGCAACTATGAATGCTTGAAACCTGCTCTATTCTTATCTTTATGTACCACAGCGATATATTGCTGCCTCTTTCAACAAATAGTCGCTTTGAATAAAAGCGTCTGCCAAATGCCCTAAATATAAATGTAAATGTTTCTGTAATTAAGACGACGCAAGAAGGAAGGCGAAGGGTCTAGAATCAGTAAAGTACCGTGACTGGCTTTGAGACACGATAGAGACAAGTGCACTAAATGAATCAAACATAAAAGTTGTCTCGACTCAATAAAGCAAGCATGCGTTTGTGTCTCTGTGACTGTGCATGCTTGCTTGCTTGCAGACGTGTCTCAGTGTCTGCGTGTCCCTCTCTGGCTGTGTGTGTGTGTGTGTGTGTCTGTGTGTCTGTGTGTGTGTGTGTGTGTGTGTGTGTGTGTGTCTGTGTGTCTGTGTGGTGTTCTGTGTGTCTGTGTGCGTAACCGTACCCACGGCGGAGTGGTAGTGGGACAAAGCCTCCGCCAGCTGACCGGCCGCCAGCAGCTTCCGGCCCATTTCCAAGTGCTCCTCTATCTCCACCGCCGAGGCTCCCAGGACGCCTGAAACACAACACCGGGTGAGCCTCGCCTTGCTTGAAATACCCTGACGACAAGGGGGGGCCCCCCCGGCATCTCATCTCATCTCAGACCATGGTGGCACTTCAGTTCACAGTCATCACTTTTGATGGAACACATCCCACCATGACACATGCATAGCAAGACGCGCAATCGCCACCAAACAATGCACACGGACGCGTATCAAAGTCACACATGTAAGAAGAGTATTTGCATGGTTTAGATGGCCCTTGGTGTCCTCATTCCTCTGCATGAGACTGGTCTCTCCTCAAGTCATGAGGTTTGAATCAGCTGGAGTGGATCACGCCCGCTGGGACGGCTCACCAGAGAGGGGATCGGTTGCTTTTGACATGAGAAACACCACAGAACACGTGAATACAGTGAAGATGACTGTGAGCTCACCATCCAGCTGGAGGTCCAGGAGGACACAGAAGACCGACAAGGAGAGGAGGACTCCGCTCCTCCGACCAGACTCCATGGCTCCCCGGAGCTTAACAGAATGACAGGAATAATAGTAGCAGTAGTAATAATGATGATGAAGATGATGATGATGATGATATTATTGCTGTCATTGGTCCTCGGTGAGCCGTCGCGTGTCGCCGCTCATCACGACAGTCAGTGTGTTTACGGTCCGGCGCTCAAAGGACTCCGTGTGGATACTATGGAGGGGGGCGGGGGGGTGGGCACTCACAGCACTAAATAGTTCCCACCCCGGAATAAATCAGTCTTTCAATAAAAATAAAGAAATAAAGAAATAAAGAAAAAGAATATGCCATTTTTTATTTTGTTTTAACACAATAGAGAAATAAACAGTAGAATAATAAAACAAAATAACAGAAGTATAGAAATATAGGTAAGATAAGATATTCAGTCCGCAAAAACAATTTGGCAATAATTGAAGTGTAATAAAACTGTAATAATAACAATTGTTAGAGGAAGTATTGCAAATGAATGCAGTTTTAGTGAAACACTTGAGCGAGAGGTGACGTTCTTCAACAGCTGATGTGTGTATGTGTGTGTGTGTTTTCCATAATTAAACGTGTTGTTGTGCCCGCCCCCCCCCCCCGGCTGGACACGCCCCCCGACTGGACACGCCCCCTTTCGCTGCCCTCCATATCCTGGGTGAGAGACGTGGGACGCTCTCATTGGACAGCGATTTTCACCTCATTCGGGGATACGACACGCCCATGTCCAAATATGGTGATTTTTTGGGTTTTTTTGCCAGGCGTCCGGATTAATATGCATCAACAGTGTATTCATGAATGATAATAAAAACAAAAGATAAAATAATGATAAAATGATCAAATAAAAATATTATCATGGTTAAAATATTGTCTGACAGAGAAATGAAAAACAACATGAGATTGAGTATAACAGTTTTTTTTATTGTTGTAGTACAGTAATTTAACTAAAATTAACTTTTATTAACTTTTTTTTACCTCACCGAGATCCTCCATCTTAGAAACGTTGTTCTTTGTATATACTGTATATTTACATGCCAACAGATCACTAAACAATGGCATTTCATTTGAAAAACAACATGAGATTGAGTATAACAATTTTTTTTATTGTAGCACAGTTGTAAAAAATATTCAGAAAATAAAATGCACTTCGAATTATCTTTTATAAAACTATACAAAACATTTTTTTTTACCTCACCGAGATCCTCCATCTTAGAAACTTTGTTCTTTGTATATACTGTATATTTACATACCAACAGATCACCAAACAATATCATGGCATTGAATTAGAAAATATATCACATTCAAACGCAGCTGACTATAGACAGCTAGAGCAACACAATCAACTAATTAAAATACATTTGTCTATTTTGTGAGGATGTCCCTATTTACAACAGGTGTCAGCATTTACCATTTTCTCTGTACAAAAGAGATGGCTTGATAGAAAAACGACTTAAGATATCCTGACACAAATTCCCCCCCACACACACAATAATCTGTACAACAACATGTGACGTCACTGGGGTTCCACGGTGTTACGTCATGAGGAGTTATCTGCACGCTGACGTCAGACGTAAGCGTTTCTTCCGTACGTGCTGGCGCCCATGCTCCTCGACGGCGCCACCCCGGAGTACACGGTTCCTCTGGGCTGGTAGGGCAGCGGACTGTAGAATGAAAATTTAGGATAAAATGGGAAATAGGTTATCGATCAATGATTGGTAAATGACGCAACGAAATATCCAAAATGCAGGTATCTTTTTGTTAGATGTCCATTAAATAGTTTTGCTTTATTTGCAGGCCATTCATTTAAAATAAAATAAAATACAATAAAAAATACCAAGGGTCACAAATGCACATAAGAAAACAAGTAATAGGCAATAAAATCATGGAAAAACCAACCCAATCAAGAAAAAATCCACACAGAGCAATAAAATAAACCAAAAAAAACCCAGAAGGCATTCGACAACAAAAGTTGTAATAATAATAACTCACTATTTCTCTTCGGTACCCAACTTGCAGGAGCAGGTGAGACACGCCCCCCCGGCGATGGCGAGCACGGCGGAACACCAGCCGATGTACAGCCCCTCCCCGATTTCAAACCTGCGGCCACCAGCAGAGAGCAGTCAAGTCACTCAGTCGTACTCAGTCATCTCTTTATTATATCACAGTACAGGTGTAACGGCAGGGGCCATAAAACAGGTGTATCGTCATGAAGTTAATATTGGTGTAATGATCATCAATGTGGTGGTGAGGTGCACCTGTGTTCGCTCCCTGCGGTGACACGCCCCTGCGATACAGAAGGGCTTGTTTCTTTCGAGCTAACTT
This sequence comes from Coryphaenoides rupestris, assembly GCA_002895965.2. Classification (NCBI taxonomy): domain Eukaryota; kingdom Metazoa; phylum Chordata; class Actinopteri; order Gadiformes; family Macrouridae; genus Coryphaenoides; species Coryphaenoides rupestris. The sequence continues at coordinate 112,723 of PIJE02000896.1, read as the reverse complement.
GTTTGTTTGTTTGTTTGCTGTGTGTGTTTTTGAGGTAGCTTACTTTGTCCCGGGATACACAGGATTAAAGAAGTCCTGTGTGATGTTGAAGGCGTACCAGGACACTGAGACCATCGTACACAGACCTGTGGCAGAACACGCAGGGGGCGGTTATATTACAAACATGCAAGGGTCATAGGTCGATGTCTGTGAGCAAATAAACAATCAGCAATTAATATGAGAGACAGGGAGGCAGTGAGCGAGAGAGCGGCAGTGAGTGAGAGAGAGATATATAGAGTGTGAGAGAGAGTGAGAGAGTGAGTGAGAGAGAGAGAGGCAATGAGTGAGAGAGAGAGAGAGAGAGAGAGAGAGGGAGTGAGAGAGAGAGAGAGAGAGAGAGAGAGAGAGAGAGAGAGCGAGAGAGAGAGAAAGCTGTAAACGACCTGAGAGACAAGGCAAGTTGGGCTTTTTATGCCATAAAAAGAAACATCAACTTAGACATCCAAATAAAAATATGGCTCAAAATACTAGACTCAGTTATCGAACCCATTTCCCTTTACGGTTGCGAGATCTGGGGTCCACTTGCAAACCAAGATGTTACTAAATGGAACAAACATCCAATTGAAACGCTGCATGCAGAGTTCTGCAAATCCATTCTCCGCACCCAATGGAAAACACCCAACAATGCATGCAGAGCAGAATTAGGACAATACCCACTAATAATACAAATTAAAAAAAAGGCAAATTTCATAACCACCTAAAAGACAGTGAGCCCGACACGCTCCATAACAAAGCCCTCATCCACAGAGAGACTCTAGAGCGATGCCCCCTCGGCCAGCTGGTTCTGGGACTCTATTCACAAAACCAAGCAGAGCAACCAGACAGACATCCCATTAGAATAAACCAAATTATAAGAAAACAAAAAGAAAACTACCTCACACACTGGAAAGAATCAACCAAAAAACAGAGTAAATTAGAATGCTATTTGGCCCTAAACAGACAATACACAACGGCAGAATACCTGAGCACTGTGACCGATCCCAAACTCAGGACATCCCTGACTAGATACAGACTCAGCGAGCACAGCCTCGCCGTGGAGAGAGGCCGCCACCGGCAGACCTGGCTACCAAGAGAAGACAGACTCTGTACCCACTGCACACAACAGGAGGTGGAAACCGAGCTACACTTCCTAACAACCTGCCACCTATACCAAGACAAACAACCACAAACTTCCATATCTGCTGGGCGAGGTACAGGAATGTGCAAACACAGCAGCAAGATTTGTGAGCTGTTGCGTCAGGAAAAGGACATCCAACGGAATACAACCTCCATAAAGATTGTCAATCACCTGTCAAGCCATCTTTATTATTATTATCATAATTTTTATTTGTACTATTATTTGTTTTTTTCATTATTATTATTATTATATATATATATATATATATATATATATATACTGTATATATATATATATATATATATATATAATAATTTAATTTAATTTCTTCCTACTGACCTGTATATATTTAGTTCTTTATAAGTATACTTTTTATTTACCACTCGCTTTGGCAATGTAAATGTACGTTTCCCATGCCAATAAAGCTCTTTAAATTGAATTGAATTGAATTGAGAGACAGTGAGTGAGAGAGAGAAGCAGTGAGAGAGATCCAGTGAGGGAGAGAGAGAGCCAGTGAGTGAGAGTGAGAGTGAGAGAGAGAGTCAGTGAGTGAGAGTGAGAGTGAGAGAGAGAGACAGTGATGAGAGAGAGAGAGAGAGAGAGAGTGAGAGAGGCAGTGAGTGAGAGAGAGAGAAAGCGAGAGAGTTAGTGAGTGAATGAGTGAGTCTGATGTCCATATATGCATCAACATCATCACCATCATCACCACCCCCCTCCTCTCCTCACCCTGGAGGAGGAACATGACTCCGCCCACGCCGGCGATGCGTCCCTTCAGGACGTAGTTCTCGCCGCCGGCCTTGGAGCACTGGATGCCCACCAGGGACGCCATGATGCCGAAGGCCCCCAGCACGACGGAGGTGATCATGAGCGCCCGCGACGCCTGGATGTAGCCTGAGGACCCCCAGAGCAACAGGGAAACCCACCCACTGATTAAGACCATTACTTTTATTGTTATATTTTTGGAATAAACCTTTTTTAAGTCAATAAACACACACACGTCCTCTGATGTGAAGTCACTGACTCACTGTGTTTTTACTTCTCACTCTTTCTTGTCACTTTTTACTGTACTTATTAAATGGTCCTTATCTTCACTAATTGTTTAGAAGAATACTGCAGTGAGAGTGAATGGGGAGTAAGTATTACATTGTAATTGTTACATATGGCAATAAAGTAATCTTGAATCTGGTGTTCAGTTTTAGTTTAGTTTAGTCTAGTATAGTTTAGTAATGCAAGTAATTTCTGAGTAAAATAACTTAACTCCTACTCCTACTAAATATAGTAGGAGTAGCAAAGTTTTATTATTTACCCTGTATTGGAAGAAAAAAAAAAGTGTAGCTAGAACAAATAGCCCTATTGTTAAACATTAATGTTGAATATAACCAGCTTCCGTCTTTAGTAAGACAATGTATATGGAAGGGGATGATGTATGTGAGAAATACATCACCATTCTGGGGGTGGAAACATCCAGAAACCTCACGCAGGGTTAATGAGTAACCAAAACGTGTCTTCTGTGACATTTCACAAAACTCGGAATACAAAACTACCACCTAAAGAGTACTAATTTAGCTGTAGGTGCCTAGTCAGTGGTCTTGTTATTCCAATGTGGAAGTGTGTGTACTGTGATGTTTGTATGCAAAGTGTTGATACCATGTCTGTCTGAATGAATGAACACAAACTCTTTCAACATCTGAAATGCAAAACAGGTTCGGCTTAAATTATCACTTTTATCCTGCAAGATTAGGTCAAAATCACCCATCTTTGTTGTTCTATGTTAGGGTGCCTGGCTCTACTACAAAGGGTCTTAATGTGTATTAAACATAACTTTGTTGAATCAATGTTCAAATATTTTGATTAATTATGAAGCTAAGAGGAGACACATTTGATGAATAATCCCAGAGGGGAAATTTATGACTATCACTGTTCAGTTCTTGAGCAATTGACAATTCTATCCAGAGCGAATTGTAATATTTTGTAATAACATTTGTTTTCCCGTGATTGATTTTTTGGCGTTTTCCCACCGAGAGTGGGCGGTAAACCCTACCGTTGAGCGCCAGCAGCGAGGGGAACTCCCGGCAGTCATGCACGCCCGTGGAGTCGGTGGCGCACGACATCCACAGGTTCTCGTAGATGGTGGACGTGGTGATGACGTTGCCGTGGACCGTGGACGTCTTCCAGTAGCGGTTGGGCAGCGCGATGCCCACCATCACCCAGCCCAGGAAGCCCAGGAGCAGGGCCACCACCTCCACGATAGGATCCATGGCTTCTTCCCCCCCCCCCCCCCCCGCGCCTTCTCCTCTTCCTCTCCCTGCCGGCCGGTCCCCTCTCCTCCTCCTCGTCCTCCTCCGCCTCAGTCACCCCCCGCCGCAAAATAACAACAAAACTCTTCGCTCCTCAACCCAGTGGAACCCCAGAGTCACAAAAGGTTGCCGTCTGGGTGTTAACAATGTCGGCTATTATCTTATCTGAAGTCCTTCAGCCCAACAAGATCTCAGTCAAAAAAGCCCGCAACCGTAAAGTTCCTCGCGAGGATTGTTTGTTTAAGGGTTTTTTTTATCCTGTGTTTTTCTTGATGTTTAAAAACCCTTCCACCACACTTTTGGAGATTATAGGGATGTAGGATGTGTGAAAAAACCAAAAAGTGGTTTGGTGGTTCAATGATTTATACCGCCTGGTCTCCCACTGCCCTCTGTCTCTCTGCCTCTCTGTCTGTCTCGCTGTCTGTCTCGCTGTCTGTCTCTCCTCTCTCGATGTGCCTCTCTCCTCCCACTCACACCCACCAACCCGTCTCTCTCTATCTGCTTGGACACCCCCCGAAACTCCCCAAGTGGTTATCGAACAGGTGAGAGTCCAATGGTCATGCCTCTCGGGTGTTGATGACACCATCGAGTTTTTTTGTAGTTGTTTGAGGTCGAACCCTTCGATTGTCTAACTACCGTCCAAGAAACTTGTCCAACTTATTTATGTTTCTCAACATATATAACAAGTACCCCTAACAGCTATTGTCCACAATAGTGTTCCATGTAAGCGCAAGTGACCGTATTTAGGTATTAAGTGCTGTTGTCAGCCATAATCAACATGACGACAACACGGGACTGGGAACGGTCGGCGAGATCCCACCTGCTGTGTCAACATTACCGTCTCCGTGGCGACGATGTCAAGGTCACTCTCAAGGTCTCTCTCCCTCTGTATGTAGCTAGCTGTCTCTCTCTCTCTCTCTTTCTCTCCCACTCTATGTAGCCATCGCTCTCTCTCTTTCTCTCCCACTCTCTATGTAGCCATCTCTCTCACTCTCTCTTCACTGTGATTAGGTTTCATTTTAATCTTATTTCATTTGATGTCCTTCCGTCTTTTCCCTGTTAAAGTTTGACTGATAATAGGTCAAACACACACACACACACACACACACACACACACACACACACACACACACACACACACACACACACACACACACACACACACACACACTATGGAAAGAAATGAGCCAGACTATCCTATTGAATTACTGGGCATTAATAGTTTATTTTAATGTTTTCAATAGGAATTTGAATTTTCTAAGCTGAATTTAATTGAATAATTAATTGATTAACAATGTCTGTTTGTTTGTTTTTTTCTTGTTAACCAGACAAGTATTAATTTCTTTGTGGCAGATGTGAAAATTTATCTTGAGATGAATATATTAATAAAAACATTTATTAATGGACATTTTGCCGAAACAAATGTTGTTGTAACTGTCTTCATAACGATGTGTCTTCGAGACACAGGTTAGGAAAATACACCCAAGCGAGGGTCTTTGGACAGTGGATCCAAACCCGGGCTGGAATTAGGCTAATAGGTAACTGGGAGTCCAGACAAACGCCTCACCATATTCAGGTCAGCAGATTGTGTTTAAAAAAAAATGTGTTGTGTGTAAAAGGTTAAGCAGCACAGCCTGATATGGTTCTAACCGCGCTTATGAAACAGTTTCAGGCTCCCAAACTTTATTATCAGCCTATGTGGAGGGTCATGGAAGAACATCATTTATTTGTAATGGGTTTTTTGTGCCTTTCTTTATTTTACGTTGCAATTGTTGTTCTAGCGCTTAGTCAGTCGTTTTAAGATTTGGTTGGAATTTTTATATCTCTCAAGTTGTGGTGAAATGTGATAAATTCACGTGCCTATCAACACGTGACTGTTTTATGGTCCTCCCTGAAGGATCTTCAGGGAGGACCATAAAACACCTGTGTTGCATAAACACTTGTGTTTTATGGCATTTGGGTCACTGGACTGGACTCTTTCTCATTAAAATCTAGTTAATGATGACTTAAAAAGTTTATCTTTGTACTATTCCTGAACTAACCAACCTCTGGAAAGTCTATAACTTTCTCCTGACTTTCTCAGTCTATAACTTTCTCGTGTTGTGTTGTGTGTCTGTTGTTCTGAAAAGAATTAGACACATTCAAACTGAGATAAACACAAAGGTACACATTTCAGGAGCATATTTCTAAATGCATTGATAAAAAAGAGCAACATTATGGATTGACGTTGGCTACGAACTGGAAAATGGGGAAAATGTATTAAACCAATAAAGCGCATACCTCAGACTACCACTATCAGAGAATACGTGACAATGAACGCATATACCCATGATTTACTGGGAAGTATTTCGCTATTCTTTATATTTAATATTTGATTAAGTGGAGCAAGTAGGTTCACCGAAAACAACCTGGGTTTTTAGTTAAACGCATTTGTCTTGCTGTACGAGGCATCGCAATAGTTCCTCCACGAAACAACGGAATCCCGCCGTTCAAATTGATCTGTGATATCATATTTTACATTATTTTGTTTTTGATTCAGATTGAAGTTTTTTGTGTCATTCTGTGCATTTAAATAAATGATTTGAAGTGTTCCTCTGTAGAGATACTGTGACATCGACGACGGCAGTGTTGACAAGTGTTGAAAGTGAACTCTTTCCAAATATTACACTGTAATGAGGGCATGATAGCGTTGTGGTATGGATGACTCCCTGTGCCGTGCTGTGCTCTAATTCCCAACTCAGGATAGTCGAGGTTAGGCTGTGGTGCCGAAGGTTGTGGGTTCGACTCCCAATCTAGCTGTAAGCATCTGTGAGCACTGTACCTGCTCATTAGTTACGTGTTGTGGCAGTGAGACAGTGTAGTGGTTGGACCAATTGAAATAAAGCAGACAGAAACCAGGGTTGCAAGTAACAAACTTAGGAATTTCATTGATGGGGGGAAAAGGGGAGGGGAATAGAACACAACCAAAATCTTCTTGCTTGGATCCACCAACAAGGCAATGATTAGCCACTCCCAATAATGTCAAAAATAATGGACCGCCCTGGTCTCCACTGTCCTCTCACCCAAACCAGTGTGCCTGGCCTTTGTTCTCTGTGGCTTTTAACTCGGGCTTGATTGCTTCTTAATTGGCCCGTAATTGGCCACACCTGGGCAGAGCCAATGAGAGGCCCTGGTTGGGGTTGGCAGCAGTGTTCTCGATAGTACCGCCTCTGCAGCAATGTGGGGCATGGATCAGGGAACCACAATGTACACACGCTAACAAACTAGCAACTACGTCTTAACAAGTGTGACAAAACCGGTGACATCCGGTCTTTAATTTAAGTTAATGTTCTACCTCAAAAGGCAATCTGAACCGCTTGTAACAATACTGTCAGGGGGTAAATATTTGAACAAATCCTTAAATGATTACTGTGCGTATTAACATAACACGACAAGAGCTGGTTGCCTTGTCCTCCTTTATAATCTTTGCTTATTTTAATATTCTGTTTGCTCAGTATTAAGGGGAGCAGGACATTCTAGGTTTGACTCCCAGCTGAACGTTACAGGGATGTCAATGCTAAAGGGCAATGGATTGCATTCATATCGCACTTTTATGCAAAACGCTTTACAATACTGCCTCACATTCATACACCGACGGCAGTGTCAAGAACCATGCAAGGCAACAACGAGCTGGTCCAGAGCAGTTGGGGTTAGAAGGTATCTTGCTCAGGGACACCTTGACACCTAGCTAGGCGGCGCTAGGGATCGAACCAGCAACTTTCCAGTGGCCAGACAAGAGATTCAGCCTCTGTATTTGACCCATCCTGGCCTGCCATACAGTTTAGCGCCCGAGAACCAAATCCAGTTTGTCGCACCCTTGCCTTGCTCATGGGCAGGGCAGCAAACTCCACACAGATCTGATGATGACACCCCAAATGTTGCTGTAAATGACTTTGGATGAGCAGCTGCAGATATTTAGCTGATGGCTAAATATCTGGTGGTCATGTTGTTGTTTATGTTTATATGCAAGTTATATCTTTTATATCTTTTAGCAGACAGGCCTACAGCCCACCCAGCGCAGATCTGATTCTGAATGACCTTTCGAACGCCTTGCAAGTTGTCATGTAAACTTGCGATATCCAAGTCCCGATTGAGAAGTTCGAGATATCATTGAAACGACTGTGGCATTTGGAGAATTTGACAAGGGGGGGGTCAACGGGTACATGTACAGTATGTACCCTGCAACAGACAATTTCGGAACACGAATCACACCACGTGGACTCGTGCGGTCGAATTGGTTGTGATTGGGCAAACCTAGCCACCGGGATGCCGTTTATTCAGGGTGGTTCCGCATATTCTGAACAGTAACAGTACTCTTTGTAAGTCGCTTTGGATAAAAGCGTCTGCCAAATGCCCTAAATGTAAATGTAAATAACGAGTGCATGCTTAACGTCACCGTGCTGATAAACGCAGCGGTGGAGATAACCAAAACGATTAAAAAACAATTTAAAAGTTATGGGTTATGGAAGGTAGATATATAGATAATACATCTCCGGGTGCTGTGGCCTACGCAGCAGCAGCAGCCCTTCGATATATATATATATAAAGATAAAGAAGAACAGAAAAACAAACTAAACACAATAAAAACTAATTCTGAATCCTGGTCAAATTGTTTGATTGAAAAGACGAAGTCAAGACGTACAAACATTTACACTGCGACTCAAAAGCTGCTTTTCTATTTTTAGTTTTAGTATATTTTCAAGGTTGGTTTAGTGTCTCAACATCTGTGGCTCTGTGGCTACAGTTAGCCAGGTCTGTGTCACACCGTATCCAACTGTGGCATTGGATACAGCGGCATTACACGACTCCTTGACCCCAACATGGCAACAAATAATAAATCATACGATCAACGACATACGCTACATTGACCTCTTATTACGACCCAATTGATTTTATTAGGCTAGTCGTGGTTCAAACGGAACAGGTACAGCGCAACCGCAGGTTCCTCCCCCCACCGAGAGAGAGCAACACCGTTTTAACCAACTGACGTGTTTTTTTGCGGGTTTGTTTTTTTATTTTAAATATTAACTTCCATTTTGGATTGGTTTGGGTTTTTGTTGGTTTTTCTCACCCCGTTGCCAACAGCGCATCCGCTCTGGGGACAGTCGTCCTGTCTCCCGTTGCCCCCGCATTGTCGCGTTACTTGCGGAGGAGTTTCGGCCGGGGCCAACAAGTGTGCGTGTGTGTGTCAGTGTGTGTGTGTGTGTGGGGGGAGGTGTTAATGTGTAACAAACACCGATAACGCCACAGGACAGATTGTCTCTACAAGCCCTCCCGTTGTAAAGCTCAACACTTTATTCCGGTTCAGGGTCAGGTTGTGCCATTCTTTTTCAAATATATATATATATATATATATATATATATATATATATATATATGGGCGCAACTGGGCACGTTTTAGATGAAAAGGGCCTATCTGGCAAAATCTACGATAAGATAAGCACAATAACATGCATAAGATCGGATGTTGGAGGCGGCAACGTGTGAAGATGTGTCGTTGTAATCGCGATGAAAAGCGCAGGGAATTAATGGATTGAAAAAAAAACACAAAAAAAACACACTGATCATGACAGGTGAGGCAATGTGTGAATTATAAATTGGACTTTGATCAACCGACAATTGATTCGTTGATCGAGGTAACCGGGCGGAAAGTCACAGAGTCGCCCACGCGACTCCGTGACCAAGACCAAGCGTGGGTTAACGTTTAAAGAGGTTCCGGTTGGAACATTCAACGTCGTGTCCGGGTGTGTGTAATCAAGTGGTGTTTTAATCAATGGATTATACATTTTTTTACATTGAATCGATATCCGATACCAGAAAGGCCACGTCTATTTTTTTCCCCGTCAATCATTTCCCACAAAGAACACACATTTTTTTGTAATGAATGATTTTATTAACTCAACAGATGTAGTCGATTTCAATTATAAATATACCTGCGTCTATGTGACGGTTAGAAATGGAATTACAAAGAATTGCAAATCTCTTGCTTGACCATTCCATGAGCCAGACGGACTCGTCTTACACACAACACACCTCATACGACGAAGAACTTAAATGAATTACTTTTGGCATTTTGATCGTGTTTATCCTTCCTCCCATCCGATCGACATCGTCTCCCGATTAACACACTCAACAACGCCCCCAGCCCCCCTACAGTAAAAGAAAACACAAAAACGCAATTGCACTTCCGATTTCTTACGACCACATAAATCTACCTACTGGGTTTCATCGTAAACTATGTTTTCTTTATTATTATGTAAAGCAGATTCATGCCGAGTTGAAACTCTCCCTTTACTTTTCCCTAATGTATTTACAATGGCGAGTAGAATGACGGAATGGGGCAAGCCGCTAAATTATCGCTGTGTAGTTCAAAACGTACAAACGCGGGTCATGAATATGGAGCAGCCATGTTTAAACGCGGCCATGCGGTTGTTAATGCACCTCTGAGTTCACGGCAACGCGTCAATGTGTTTAAATCCATAAATATATTAGAACACTCACACCCAATTAAGTGCATACACCAATCATTTAGTTAAATAAGTCCTTCAGCATTTCCCCCCCCAAAGATGGAAAACTGAACGTTTAATTATGTCAATTAGAGCGAGTGAAAGAGAGAGAGAGAGATAGCGAGAGAGAGAGGGGGAGAGAGAGAGAGAGTGGTGGGGGCGCGGGGTCAATTGCTCAGCCCTCAGGATGCATCCTTCTATGGCAAAAGGGGGGGGGGGGGGGGGAAGCCAAGACTCCACCTCCATCTCAACTTCTACGATTTTGCGCCTTTTGCAACGGCCAATCCAATGAGACCTGCCAGTCCGGCCACGCCCAGGCCGATTCCGCTGACGATCGCTATGCCGACCAATCCATCTGAGGACGACGAAACAGCAGAGAAACTAAACGTTAGCGCTCGTGAATCAAGCTAAGTCCAATATGGGCCTAGTCTCGAATTCAAACCAGCCATAGCCGCTGTGCCAGTACATACGTATACATCACGACATTCATTGACGGTCCCTAGAGTTTGACGGTCTCTAGAACTCACACTTGTGTTTTCTGACCAAATCACACTACGTGAATGAATTGATATCTATTGTGAACTCTTATACTACTTGTTATTGCAACCTTTAGTTTATGGTGCTGTGTTTTATCTACATTGCAATTGCATTTATTGCTGCACATCTTGGCCAGATCTCTCTTGAAGAATAAGAGGGTTGTTTTAATCTCAAGGGAGAGATTCACTCACTGGTAAAATAATAGGAATCCACACAGAAGCCAGGCCTGTGGTTTGGACAGCGTGGATGTGTGAGTGTGGACATGGCTGTACCTTTCTTTAGAGCCTTGTCTATCAGCTTCTCCAGCTCCAGCGCCTGGTTGTTGCCCGGCTCGTTCCTCAGCAGCATGCGGATGTACTTCAGCGCATTCTCGTATTTCTGGAGCGACACGATTCAAAGTTAACTTTATTCACAATAGATTATTAAAACGAACACGACAACAGATAAAAAAGTACGAGAAAAGACCCAAGGGTAAATACAGACAATAGGAGCTGGATGATTCTATTTCTAGTCGAGATAGGCTAGCTATTGCGAATAAAGATTATTTATTAACAATCAATTATTATAACAGGAGAATATGAAAAGATGAGAAAAGACTAATTACAGACTGTCGGAGTTGGACGAGTCAACATAATGTTTATCCTATTTTGAGTCTAGCCTTGCAACTATGAATGCTTGAATCCTGTTCTATTGTTATTGTTATGTACCACAGCAATATATGGCTGTCTCTTTCTACAAATGTACTTCTCGTAAGTCGCTTTGGATAAGTGTCTGCCAAATGCCCTAAATGTGAAAAATGTGTCTACGGCTGGTCTTCATCACCTCACACCAAACTCTTTAATATATAAACCGAGATATACATTTATGACAGTGTAATCCACCCTGTGCACCTGCGTTTACACTGCAAGGTCCAGCAAACACGGTCATGGCGTTTACACCGAGAAATTAACACATTTTAACCGTGTCCATCGTTAATAGTCAACAGTCACGTTGTGTTGTGTACTCCGAACATCATATCTCTCCACCCCGCCCCCCCCCACCCAAAAAAAATGTAATCATAAAGAGAGCCTAACTGGGCGATAAGTCTAGTGGTGTATTAACAGTGTTATGGCCACCTTGAGTCTGTAATTGGCCACCGAAAGGTAGAACAGGAAGTCCCGGGAGTCGTCCTTGCTTGCTTTGTGCACCAGCTCTATAAATAAAAGGTTATAACAATAAAACAACTGCACAGTAGACAATCGAAAGGGTGATGGTAATGTGTCATCCATTTTTTTCGGCCACATCATCGTGGCTCATGGTTACAAAAAGTAATAAATAAGGTAGGGGTACAGCTGACAGAAAGCACATCTATGGGTTTAATACAGATTACTATCTTTATATTGCACATATACAAGCGGGTAAAATAAGTATTGAACACGTCAGCATTTTTTTCAGTAAATATATTTCTAAAGGTGCTATTGACATGACATGTTCACCAGATGTCGGTAACAAACCAAGTAATCAACACATGCAAAGAAATCAAACCATAGATGTCCATAAATGATGTGTTATGTGTAATAATGTGAAATGACACAGAGAAAAAGTATTGAACACATGAAGAAAGGAAGGTACAAAAAGGCATGGAAAGCCAAGACACCAGCTGAAATCTATCAGTAAGTAGAAAGCAATCCTGCCCCTTGTCAGTGTGCAAATGAATATCAGCTGGTTCAGTCCCAACTGATGGCCTATAAAAAGGTGTCTCATTACCAAGTTGTCACACAAGAAACATCTCATGATGGGTAAAAGCAAAGAGCTCTCGCAAGACCTTCGCAACCTTATTGTTGCAAAACATACTGATGGCTGTTGGTTACAGAAGGATTTCCAAACTTCTGAATGTTCCAGTGAGCACTGTTGGGGCCATAATCCGGAAGTGGAAAGAACATCATTTCACCATAAACCGGCCACGACCGGGTGCTCCTCGCAAGATTTCTGACAGAGGAGTGAAAATAATTATCAGAAGAGTTGTCCAAGAGCCAAGGGCCACTTGTGGAGAGCTTCAGAAAGACCTGGAATTAGCAGGTACAATTGTTTCAAAGAAAACAATAAGTAATGCATTCAACCGCCATGGCCTGTATGCACGCTCACCACGCAAGACTCCACTGCTGTAGAAAAGGCACGTTGAAGCTCCTTTAAAGTTTGCTGCACAACATTTAGACAAGCCTGTGAAGGACTGGGAGAATATAGTCTGGTCAGATGAGACCAAAATTGAACTCTTTGGATGCCATAATACACACCATGTTTGGAGGTCAAATGGCACTGCACATCACCCCAAAAACACCATACCAACAGTGAAGTTTGGAGGTGGGAACATCATGGTGTGGGGCTGTTTTTCAGCAAACGGTACTGGCAAACTTATATAATATAATTGAAGGAAGGATGAATGGAAAAATTGACCGAGACATTCTTGATAAAGATCTGTTGCAATCTACCAGGATGATGAAGATGAAACGAGGGTGGACATTTCAGCAAGACAATGATCCCAAACACACAGCCAAGGAAACTCTCAATTGGTTTCAGAGAAAGAAAATACAGCTGCTAGAATGGCCTGGCCAATCACCTGACTTGAATCCAATAGAAAATCTATGGAAAGAACTAAAGATCAAAGTTCATAGAAGAGGCCCACAGAACCTTCAAGATTTGAAGACTGTTTGTGTGGAAGAATGGGCCAAAATCACACCTGAGCAATGCATGCGACTAGTTTCTCCATACAGGAGGCGTCTTGAAGCTGTCATTACCAACAAAGGCTTTTATACGAAGTATTAAATACATTTCAGTAAGCGTGTTCAATACTTTTTTCCTGTGTCATTCCACTTTATTACACATAACTTCATTTCTGAACTTATTTGTTTTCTTTGTATGTATGGATTACTTGGGTTGTTACCGACATCTGGTGAAAATTGCATGTCAATAGCCCCTTTAGAAATATATTTACTGAGAAAAATGGTGACGTGTTCAATACTTATTTACCCGCTGTATATCGTAGTATTTCACACACCGTCGAGCAGTACAATCCCCTTCTTGATGTCCTCCGTGTACTTGCTCCTGATCAGACACCAGGCGTACTCAAACTTGGTGTCTTTGGACACGCCGCCCTTCTGCTGCCGTTCGGTGTTGTACTTCTTCTCGAATCTCTGACAACAACAACAACAGGGCGAAATGGTTTTAGTTTGCTTATTACCAGTGGTGGTTCGAGACCCATGTTACTGGAGGGCTGCAGGCTGGGGGGGGGGGCAGTTGTGTTGTCAGAGGGGCACATTCAACCCCCGGAACAAAAGAAACAAATACAGTTCAAGTGGGTTTTTTGTATGTATTTTTTCTATATATGTTTAGAATTTTGTAAGAATTTCTATGTTTTTACGCTGTTTAATGTTCAATTGCACAAACGCACATTCCTTGTTCGCAAAAACCAAGGCGATAAAGCTGTTTCTGACTCTCCAGGGGGCCGTCTCGGGCGGCTGCCTGCCAGAGTTGCTCTAGCGATCGTGTACATTTGACTTTTTTTTTCTATCTTTACCTATTTTAACTGTAAATTTGTAAATCCGCGAGTTTATTTGTATCATTCTGTTGCTTCCCATATTGTTTTATTCGGTGTTTGCTTCAGGAACTCAGTTACAGTTACAATTTAATGAAACCACAATCATGAAAACAAGATAAAAAAAAAAGGGGAGGCACCAATTGCACAAACGCACATTTCTCGTTCGCAAAAGGCTATAAAGCTGTTTCTGACTGACGCTTTCAACATGTTTAGTTCAGTATATACAGTAAATAGCACACAAAAACAACAAGATAAAATACCATGATTGGTGTTTGCTTCAGGAACTTAGTCAGTTACAATTTAATTAATATTTCACTTCAATCATGCCAAATTGTTTCGCCATCGGAACATCTTATCTTGCCCACATATTTGTATATTTTAACTGTTTAACTGTTTATTTGTATCATTATTCTGTTGTTTTCCATATTGTTTTATGTGGCACAATAATTTCCTCCGGGATTAATAAAGTTCTATTCTACTCCATTCTAATTAAACTACAATCATGAAAACAAGATTATTAAATAAAAAAAGGGGAGGAGCCAAACTCAGTGTCACGGGGGTGGGGGGTGGGGTGGCCCCGGGGCGGTGGCCTCCTGTTGGCCCCCTGGTGAACCGCCCCTGTACAGTACAGTGCAGTACATACAGTACAATACACGTATTTATACACGACAAGAGTATTAACACAAATATTTATATTAACACCGAAACTACTGCCACTAGTGACGTTCGGATTTGATGAAATAGACGATATATACACGTACGTGAATACGTTACGGACACTAACGACGTTCGTCGTAACGTATTCACGTACGTGTACATATACTCGCGTATAGTACGTGTGTATATTTGACGTTATTCGACGCCGTGGACAGAACTTACGAGAAGGTCTTCGGGCGCCACGACGTCGCTCACCACAGCCTCCATGTTTGCGGAAGCAGAGCCGCACACACACGCCACGCCCACTTTGAAAACGTCACTTGTTTTGACGTTGGGTCTATATATATACTGTACTGTGTACAGAGTGGTTGTTTCATGTATTATTATTATTATTTATGTATTATTTGTATATATTTCTTTTTATATTAGAATTATATTTTAGATATATTTTATTTTATTTGTTAATTTTTTATTACATTTTTGTATGTATTAGCATTATTATTTGTATTATTAATTATATAAATTATATAATATTATATAATTAATATAATGTATTATATAATATTATCTTTAAAAAAAAAGTATGTATTAGCATTATTATTTGTATTATTAATTATATAATATAATATTATTAATATTATATATTATATAATATTATATAATACTTTTTTATGTATCAGCATTATTATTTGTATTATTAATTATATAATATAATATAAAATACAATATAAATTAAATTAGGGCACTGCTATATTGAATTTAATTCTAGTATACCATGGCACAAAATAAACAATTTTGGACATTTTTAAACAGTTACGACATTTGTTTAGGATACATTAATGGCAAAATGTCCATTAATAAATGTTTTTATTCATATATTAATCTCAAGAAAATGTTTCTATTGACAACGGAACAAAATTACATCAAATAAAATCAAAATAAATTAAAGCTTCAATGTCCATCACATCTGCCACAAAGAAATTAATACTTGTCTGGTTAATAATAAATACAAAAAAGACAGACATTGTTAATCTATTAATTATTCAATTAAATTCAGCTTAGAAAATTCAGATTCCTATTGAAAACATAAAAATAAACTATTAATGCCCAGTAATTCAATAGGAAATTCTGGCTAATTTCTTTCCATAGTGTGTGTGTGTGTGTGTGTAAAATACAGAGCTATGAAGCAGAAAACAGATATGAACAAGAACGCATATAGGCACACATACGTAAGCACAGACAAACAGACACACACGCACACACACACGTGATGTGACTGATGTAACACACATACATACAGGACACAAACTTTTTTGACTGTTTTAATGTTTCATGACACACACTACCATTGAGATCCTATCATTAACTGTTCAGGAACACACACACACACACACACACACACACACACACGTGATGTGAGGGATGTAACACACATACATACAGGACACAAACTTTTTTGACTGTTTTAATGTTTCATGACACACCATTGAGATCCTATCATTAACTGTTCAGGAACACACAAACACACAGGGGATCAGTCCTTCACTTGCAGGTGGTGGGGGGAGAAGGGTAGGGGCAGCAGGTGGTCCAGGCTGGTCTCTCTGTAGGAGCCGTCGGGCTTGGTCAGGTACACCTTCCAGTGAGCCCCGAACTGGACACAGAGGAGCGGGAAACACTGTGGTCATTGGAATGACAGGACATGACTGGAATGGCTGCTCTGCCCTCTGCACTCTGTCGAGGTGTTTTTCTATTTTTCTATATTTAATTTTTTTAAACAAACTAGTCTGTTGTTGTTGCTCCAATATTGATTGTACACTTTTGACTGTTCTTGGGTGTCACTTGTTATATACATTGCTTTGGGTAAAAGCATCTGCAAAATAACTACAAATATAATAT
Organism: Coryphaenoides rupestris; assembly: GCA_002895965.2. Taxonomy (NCBI): domain Eukaryota; kingdom Metazoa; phylum Chordata; class Actinopteri; order Gadiformes; family Macrouridae; genus Coryphaenoides; species Coryphaenoides rupestris. Next base: position 96,061 of record PIJE02000896.1, on the reverse strand, counting down.
CGTTATATCATATTGTATCACCGCTTCTATTGTGTGTGTATGGATGTATTTTGTCATATTTGATAGTCGGTTGTTGTTTTTTGCACATTCTTCATCTTCAAAATGCTTTAAAATTCATTTTACTGCCCTGTCCTAAAGTACATCTCATGTACAATCTTATCTGATCTATGGTACATATCTGTATACGTCTATCTCGACAACAATCTCGACCAGATCATAAAGCAGCTATAAAAGGCCACATATACAATATGTGACCATATATGACACACATGCACGCTGACAAACTGAAATGTGGGTGAATTTCTTTACCTCTTGAATGTTGAATGATAAATATAATATATATTTATATCTGTAACTTGGTGGTCAAATGTCTCTCTGCTCACCTCTATCAGAACCTGTCGACAGGCTCCACAAGGGCCCACAAAGCTGTCTTTAATGTCACTGTATAGGGAGGGAGGATAGGAGACGGAGGGAGCGGGGTGGGGAGGGAGGAGAGGAGAGGGAGGGAAGAGAGGAGAGGGAGGGAGGGAGAGAGAGGAGAGAGGGAGGAGAGGAGAGGGAGTGAGGGAGGGAGAGGTGTGGGAGAGAGAGGAGAGGGGAGGAGAGGGAGGGAGAGAGAGGGGGTGGGAGAGAGAGGGGAGTGAGGAGAGAGGAGAGGAGAGGGAGTGAGGAGAGAGGAGAGGAGGGGGGGAGAGGAGAGAGGGGAAGTAAGAAAACCAATAATCATCATCAAATCAAAATCAACATTTTAGAACTCAGTACAGGGGTTGGACACGCAGAGCATCCACCATGCGCCTCACCAGGTCACAGCGATGGCCGTGAACTTCCGGTGTCCCTCCGCCACGGCTCTCTGAATGGCCGTCCGCTCGGCACACACCGTGAGCCCGTAAGAGGCGTTTTCCACGTTACAACCTGGAGCCACCACAACAACAACAAACAACAAACAACAAACAACAAACAACAAACAACAAACAACAAACCATACATTGGTTGGGATGCCCATACATACAGTACAGTACATTTGGAGTGACAGGGCTGGATTGAACATTACCTGTGATTAT